>CM076581.1:1470023885-1470318688 GCA_034641835.2 Pinus albicaulis
CACAAGTCACCATTCTTTCCTGTCGTTGTTGTCGTCAACACACTGGTTAGATAAAATATTAATAAACCAATAATCAATCTTTATTAGTGACACTTCAACATCTATTTGTGTGCATGCATAAAATATAAACATAATGTAATGAAATGCCATCTTTAATATCATTGCACATGTATTAATAACAACCAAATTACTATAAGTGTCATCTTTCCAACAAAACGCTAACATAATCTTGCATGCACTTTCATATTCTTTCCAAAGGAAAACTAACATACTAGATATTGTTCTTGTTCATGCAAATGCATAACAAACTTTTAAGAGAACTAGCACAACAAACTATTTTTTTTGTGCCTATTATTACATTTTCTTTCCCAAAGGGATTAACACAATAGATTCTATACTTGTGAATGCATTTTCTTTTCCAAAAATATCTTTTCGATAGGGGAGCTATTCACAATGGCTATTATGTATAAAAATGCAAGTTCTATTTCAAACAAAGTTAACATAATAGTTATAATTTTGCGCATGCAACTATTCCTTTCCAACATAAAATAACATGATAGCTAGTTCTTCTTGCATGTGAAACATGTATTTATTTCCAAAGGAAACTAACAAAATTTGACATGGAAATATAAACACATTTTGTTTCCAAGGGATCTAACACGTAACATTTATTCTTTCATGCAAAAAAACATTTTCCTCTTACCAAAAGCTCTAGTCCAATATCTATACATAAAATTCTCTCTAATGAAAACTAGTACTATAGTAAATACCTTTAGGTGTGCAAATGCATATTATTTTTCCCAAAATAACGCTAACTCAATGAGTATTATGTGATTGTGCCTTCATTTTCTCCAAAAATTTAGCATCAAAACTATATCTTTCTATGCATGTGAGTGTATATGTTTCTCTAAAGAATTGTCAAAAGGAATCTTATCACAATAGAGCATGTGATCACTAGTTTTCCTCTCCAAAGATCTAATTCAATAATGCATATAACATGATTGCCTTTTCTCTTCTTTTTGAAGAGTTTTAACACATCAAATACTTCTTTGCATATATATATTTATTTTCCAAGGAATCTAACGCACTGAATTTTTTTTTTGCAAAAATTAGCTAACTCACTAACTATTATGCATGCAATACAAAATATTTTCTTATCATTTCACACATGAAACAAATTTGGAATGTTTCCTCAAGAAATAGCATAACAACAAATCCTTCTCGAATAACATAACCATTAGTCTTTTATGCAAATGTTTTATGGGAACTCTTTCTAAAAAAAGTTGCCCACATATTCATTTCCGGTAGATCAAATAAACTAGATATTGTTCCTATGCGCATAAGTACATATTCTTTTTAATTGTCCAATATTTCTCTCTAAAAATTCAATGCACATGTCTCATGAGAACATCTTTGGTAATTTTTTAACTAAAATAAATTAATTCATTTTCAAGGATTTCTAACATAATTGTTTTAGTTTTTGTGCATGTGAATAACTTGTTTCATTTCAAGAAATATCACCATAATTGTTCTATTTTTGTGCATGTGAATAACTTATTTCTTTTTAAGCATTATCAAACTTAATAGTTATTTGTTTGTCCATGAAATTAATTTATTTCTTTTCAAAAACATTAACACAATATTTATTTCTATATGTACATAACAATTATTCTTATCGCGCTGACAAATCAAATGACAATCCTTTATTTTACCTTGTTTTTCTTATTTTAGTCGTCAACTTTGCACTCAGTTTCCAAACATTTGGAAACGAAATTGTCATCTAAAAAAAGTTACCCACATATTCATTTCCAGTAGATCAAATATATTAGATATTATTCCTATGCACATAACTACACATTCTTTTTAAGAGTCCAATATTTCTCTTAAAAAATTTAATGCAGATGTTTCACGAGAAATTTTTGGTAATCTTTTAACTGAAATAAATTAATTCATTTTCAAGAAATTCTAACATAATTGTTTTATTTTTTGTGCATGCAAATAGCTTATTTCTTTTCAAGAAATATCACCACAATTGTTCTATTTTTGTGCATGCCAATAACTTATTTTTTTTAAAGAATTATCAAACTTACTAGTTATTTGTTTGTTCATGCAATTAATTTATTTATTTTCAAGAACGTTAAAACAATATTTATCCTTATATGTACATAACAACTATTCTTATTGCGCTGACAAATCAAATGACAATACTTTGTTTTACTCTGTTTTTCCTGTTTTAGTCATCCGCTATGGCCCAATTTTCGAACATATGGAAACCAATTTTTGAAAAACAAAAGAAGTTTTTGTTGGGAACACCTTCATTAAAAATAACAGCTCTCATTTTTTACATAAGTGTCATGGTTTGAAAGATTCAAATGAATCTTTGCAACCTATTTTTCCAGATTCAAATATTAAATAATTTTATGTTTTTGTCATCGAATTTGGACATGATTTTCGAGAAGTTGAAAACGATTTTTTCAAATATGAAAGAGGCTTTGAACAAACTTATTTACAAGAACTTCTTATATTTTTTTACAGATCTATCACGGTTTGGGAGATACAAAGACATATTTGAACTCTATTTTCCAATAACTCATGCAATTCACAAAATTATTTAACCATGCAAATATTTTAAGAATTCAATTAACAAAACACTTATTCCTCTATGCACAAAAGTCCATGGATGTTTAGGAAATAAAATAATCTCGATTCTTTATCATATGCAAATTTTCAAGAAAATAAATTTGATTGTTATTTCTTCATGCACCATATGCAAACACAACAATTTTCAAAGAGCATAGTTACTTATCTTTTAATGCATGTTTGGAATCCCTCAATCCTCTTTGTTGGCTCCATTCTACATTCATTCTATCATTAGTTCACATATTTTCCCATAGGCTTACAATAATTAGAATTAAGAAAATGAAATAGTTTCTCTAAATCCTAAAAGCATTCCATAAATCACCCGTAAATCACTCCATAAATTTGATTTTTCCAAAATTCTAAAATCACTCCATAAATCATCCATAAATCACCCCACAAATCATATTTTTCTAAATTCTAATATCACTCAAGAAATCATCCATAAATATCTTTATCAAGTTAGATTTACTTTTGCCCTATTGGCAAAATATCATTTATCCATAGATTTTCTAAAATTATGACTCATTAGTTCCAAAATTAAAAAATACGTCAAATTGGAAATATAATTTATAAAATTTCCAAATATATGAATTAAGAATTAATTCTTGTAATTAAGATCATAAGAATATTTTTCATGTAGTGTGAATATAAATATTCATAATATTTAATTATTCAACAACACTAATTTTACAAGAGTTTTTACCGTAGCTTACGCCAGGGATATTACATACTCCCCCCTTAAAGAGAAAACTATTCTCAATGTTCTTCTCTTGTTGGAACATTAAATTTTACTCATAATATAACAATTTAAATAACAAAAAAATGGAATCATTTCCCTTCAGAATGAAGGATTTTTATGTTTACTAAGTAGAAGCGATAATGTTTATGAAATGAAATACTTTTCATTATCAATTATTTATGCAATGTCAAATAATAATTTAATCATAATACTTCCTCAAGTATTTAGAAGCACTAGCCATCTAATCATAAAAATGATAAAAAAATATCAAGTAGATGTTGTCTTTTATTTAGGGGTTACACCAGTCTTTCTTTCCCGCTAGTGTTGTTTGCAAATTACTGTCTTTATCTCCCATAGTAATTTCAATCAAATTCAAAATAATAACAGTTATCTCTAGTCATTTTCCTTTGGTCTGACTGTTTCCATCATAAGTTAAATCATAAGTATATACGTTAGCAAATTATTTCCTTTATGCATGCATATAAACAATTTGTTTCTGACATGTTCATTTGCTCATAGAAACCTACAAACACAACCTATTTCGTCGAAATTGTCGCTTATATAAATTAATAGATAATGCATGCAAAAATATAACACATAAAACAACTTAGAGACATGCAACTTACGATCTATTCTAAAATCCAACATTTTTAGACGATTTCGAAATCAACAGAAAAATATAGACAAAATTTCATCTAACCGTAGTTAATCCTTATGAATTATTCAATAATCAAACATATTCCACTCAACCGTGAACTATCTCCAATAATTCCCCACCGAGATAAGATCTACTTGCCACTAAAATCAACAACCTCATTGATTCCTTGGTGGTTTCTTCCTAGCAGATATTTAGCAGCATCTTGCTTTAAGGTTTGCCAACCTTTTGCATAGGACTTTTTGTTTTATTTTTTTTGAAAAATATTCTTTTATTTTTCTTTAAAGCACACATTTTTCTCTTGTTGTGCTTTATTTCACCCCACTTAGTATTTCTTTCCAATTAAATGATTAACATAATGTTTCTCTCCCATTCTGTTAATATTTTCCTCTTTATTACTTTCTCCTCGGGATTTTTAGGAGACTTTTAGGGAAGGTTCATCTTGGACTTAACCAGCTGTTGTCGTTGTGACAAACACCCTCCAAATTTTTGCGTACACCCGAATCTTGGAGCCTATCGTGGATCTAGCGATCGGTCATTCCATAGTCACTTCTCAATCAACTGATGTTTTTTGAGCACCCTCTTGAATTGGTATTATTGAAGTCACTTGCACTCACATGCTCAGTCTGCAATAAGTTCATGAGTGCATTCCTCTATGCGATCTTGGACAAGCATAATACGTTCCATCAGGGATGTGCCTGTGCGATGTCCAATTCATGTCAATAGTCAGTGCGCACTGCCAACGACAATTTGTTACGCTCAAGCAGCATTTGTATATTCCATTTTGGTGATTTTTGCAAACTATTGCTCCCGCGCACCTTTTTTTTCACGAGTGTCTCTTTCATGTTTCAGATTATCGCTTTCGCTTGCTTTCATCTAATTAGTGTCACTTTCATGTTATCTTTTCTCTGGCATGTGTTACTTTCACTACTGTTCGCATACCACAAGTGGCATTCACACTTTTATCTTTATATAATAAGTGTCGTCTTCTGGGAGGGGAATTGTTTCTTATAATGCAAAGTACAATTTTGGTTGTTTCAAGGGGCAGACTTTGTGGTGATGAGTTTTTCTTGTCATGCAGGAACGTTTCACACTAAGGGAAATATGTATTCATGTATTCATGTTGTGTCGCAAAATGTCTAAGTGTGTGATCATGGTATATTCCTATCATTGTTCTCATTGGTCTCACTAATCCCACATTTACCAAATTTTATAAAATTCCATCAGTGCTCGAGCCCAATCCTCCCCTTGCCTCTAGAGACCGCACAAATTTTTCCCTCAGTCTGGGCTGCGTAAATTTTTCCCTCAATTTGGATTGTGCAATTTTTTCCCTCAGTCTGGATTGAACTGCACAATGCGCAGTCTCAAAGCTCAAGCTTACCCCTATATGCTTGAGCTACACAACCACATAGTCACTAAGCCTCTCCCTTGGCCTACCGCTCGGTTCCGGCTTAGTTAGTGGATCATCATGCAAAATCTTAGACCAAGGGTTTATTAGACTGCCGTCATCTTGTCATGAGTGGATTTCAGACGCAAAAATTCTATCACACTATGGCAAGATGACGAAGGAAGAGATAGAAAATGAGGACATGCTAGAAGACACCTAAGGAGCCGAGGAGATAACAAGATCATCAGACAAGAAGACGAAGGAACGCTGGATTACAATAGAAGATCAAAGATCAGGATCACATATACTCCATCATATTTACAACCCTTTGGAGGGTAGATATGAAGAGTAAATATATCTCATGCAAAGAAAGAAACAACAAGAAATACAAATTATCACTACGACATCATCATGTCATCAGTATCATGTGTCGTCGTAATCATTGAAAACCATTACATGTGTTTTCTTAAAGTATTTTTCTCCCTTTGGTAAAATGTCGTCTTTTCACACATTGGATGTCGTATTGCATGTATAGATCTATTCTGGTCATTTTAAGAGGTCATCTCTTTGTAAATGAGTTGTTTTAATCATGTATCCTCCGCACTCATTCTCAAAGTTTTAAGCATTGTCGCACAAGTGTCATCACATTCATCGCAAAGCGTATCCTTAGTGTCGCACTCATCGTAACTTGTCCTAAAGCTGTCACAAGGAGATAAATACTTCGTTCATGTGTCATGGAAGATCTATTTTGTTGAGTCGTCAAAATATTCTAAGTGTGTGATCTCAGTCAAAGTTTTGTCACCGCCCACACTAATCTCACCGATCTCACACTAAGCGATTTTCGGAAAAACTTCCCGACCAAGCAACCTAACTTCATCTGGCCTCCCTGAGATGCGCACTACGCAATCTCGGTCCTCTAGTTGTGACCTTGCTTCTTGGAACTACGTAGTGAAAATTTACTGCCTCCCAGGACTGCTCCTCTGTGCAATTTATATGACCAAGCCTTGACCCTGACCTCTAGAATTACATAGTCATGACCTCCATCTTGGCTTGAACTGTGCACTTCACAACCTCAAGCCTCAAGCTCCGCCCCTGAACCCTTGAAATGTGTAGATGCGTAGTCACCCGACCTTCCTTGACTCCAAGAACTGCACAATAGTCTCTCCCAGTGCCTATTCCTTTAGCCTGTCCCACTAGCCCCAGAAACTGCGTAGTCATGTCCCTCAGCCCAGATTGAACTACGCACTACGTAGTCTCAAGGCTCGAGGCTTCCCCTTGCCTGCCTGAACTGTGGAGTCATTGATCCTCCCTTCCCAGCCTATCACTTGTTTTGAGCTCAGTTTATGGATCAGAATGCATCATCTTAGGCTAGGGTTTTTAAGATTGATGTTGTCGATTTTAAAAGTAATGGATAACCTAGTCACTCTGCATCGCTCCCCTGCGCCTGAGGCCTAGCCTCGGCCCTGTGGCCGCTTCGGAGGGTCTTGCTCAACTCTTGGGCCCCGGGTTTTCTCTACCTGTGCTGTTCCTTTGCTTCGCGGCGCTTTGACTGGGAGACGCGGCGCATTGGATCGGCGCGACGCATTGAGTCGGTCGTCCAGTGTTTCTTCTATCTGTGCGCGACGCTTTCATTCTGCGCGGCGCTCTGAAGCTTGTGCGCGACGCTTTCATTTCTGCCTTGTTCTTCACTTGATAGAGCACGACACTTTGACTCTGAGTGGCATTTATGCGTGGCGCATAGGCCCTTTGTTCTTTCATTGGATTCATTGGGCCTCTTCCTACTCTGCATTGATTAGAAGATCCATGTTTTGGTCGCAGGGATTGGTTTGAGCTCGTTTCGTTGAGCTTGGGCGGCGCTACATCAATGGAGACCCCTCCGCCTCCTATTTTTGATGTTGATGCCTTCCTCAACCTTGTGGCATCCCTTCCAAAAAAGAAAGCTACCGAGGCTACGAAGTTTGTGAAACGATTAGATGACATCCCTGAGATTTCACTCCCTCCAAAGGGCCCGATTCAGGTCGCCCTTTCTCTGGCTGAGCGAGCTTTGGTGGGTCAGTTCACTGGGCTCTGGCCCTCCCCCAAAACTACGGAGAGCTGGGTCTCAAGGAACTAGGCGCCGTTGATTAAAGGCGGAGTCAATTCGTACTTTCTAGGTAAGGGATTCTTTCTGTTTGAATTCTCTGAAAAGGATGATAAGGATCTGATATTCCGTAACGGCCCCTATTTCATGGGCCCTCAAGGGCTGTATCTCAATAAGTGGACACCCGATTTTGACCCAGCAGTGGGCATCCCCACAGCCGTCCCCGTGTGGGTTAGGCTGCCTAATCTGCCAGTGCATTGCTGGAATGAGGAGTCCCTTCAGCACATCGGAAACACCTTGGGCAAATACATTGATCGAGCAAACAGTAAAGATCAATATGACTGTGCTAGAATTTGTGTTGAAGTCGACCTTGAGGTTGGTTTGCCTGAGGCAATAAAGATCAGAGTTGGAAGTTGGACACATGTACAAAAACTGGACTACGAACAACTTTCGTTCAAATGCCAGAAATGTCATGTTTACGGACATTTTGCTAGAGGATGTCCTAAGAACAACGAAATGGAGAAAGGCAAAGAGGATGGATGGACTCAGGTCAAAAGGACCAAAACTGCCCACAAACCCTCTAGAACTGGTAACATGACTGGTAAAGGGCCCCAGGTAGGCTCTGGGATCCAAACACCTCTCATGGAAGATCAAGGAAATAAATTTACCCAGTTAAGTTCAGCAATAGAAGACACCCAAGAGATAGAGATGCAGAAAGAAGGATCGCCCCAAAAAGAGTCCCCCTCGGGACCAAAGCAAGCCGAAAGTAATGCAGACAGGACAAAAGAGACACCCACAGAGGAGGTTGAGGAAGTGCAAGGCTCGGAGGACTCAGAAGAAGAAGGTGAAATAGGGGACTCGCAAACCTCGGCTAGAAGACCATCGAGAGGCCGAAAATTTGCTCGTGAAAAAAGAGAGCAGGAGACTTACAAAGACAATGTCCAAGGAAGTCAACCAACCCTCGAGAAGCTCTTGGTTAAAACTCCGAAGTCAACCAGAAATCAGCCCCTGAGCTCTAAAGGAGCTCCACACTCCAAAAGCAAGTGATGAAGATTGTCTCCTGGAATTGTAGGGGTATGGGGAGCAAAATAAAAGAAGAAGCCATTAAAAGCTTGATGAGATCTGAATCTCCTGATATACTCCTTATCCAGGAGACTAAAATGGAGGACAAGGCCTTCCTCCATGTCGGTAAAAAACTGTGGAAGAAAAGTGATGGGCAAGCTGTCTCAGCTCGAGGTGCCTCAGGAGGCCTGGGCACCCTTTGGAATCCAAACAAATTCTCAAGGATCAAAGAGATAGTTAACACCCATTGGCTGTTTACTAAACTGCAACACGTCGATTCAGACGAGACCCTTTGTCTCTTCAACGTGTATGTTCCAGTCAGCGCAGGAGAGAAAAAGAATTGTTGGGATACCATTAGAAGTTTGGCAGATTCTGAGGAGTTAGCGAATATCATCATTGCAGGGGATTTAAACCTCACCTTTTCCTTAGCTGAAAAGCGTGGAGGAAGTATGGTTAGGGATCCGACACGAGAACTGGTTAAGGATCTGCTTCAGGACTGGGACATGATCGACATTAAACCATCGTCGGGCAAGTACACTCGGTCCAATAAAAGACTCGGTCCGGGACACATTGCTGCAAGGTTAGACAGGTTTCTTGTTCAAAGTTCTTTTCTTCTTCTTGGTTTAGAATCTAGAATGCATATCCTTCCTTGTAGTGTCTCTGACCACAGACCCATTAAACTTGATCTTCTGGCCCATATGGATCAAGGTCCCATCCCTTTTAAATTCAGCCCTCTATGGGCCAAGGAACAATCCTTTATGCAACTACTTAAAAACAGTTGGAAGCAACCTGTCAATGGATCTGCCTTCTTTGTTTGGGAGGAAAAGCTTAGGAGAGTAAAAGCTGCATTGAAATTTTGGGTTAAATCCCTTCCTAATCCTGCAGTGGAAAGGAAAAAGATCCAAGATTGTCTCGAGATGCATCATCTTAATTCTGAAAATGAAGAGATCACAAAAGATATTCTTGATAAGGAGGCCGATCTTCAGCAAAAGCTTCTCAAGGCAAGCCTGGCCGAGGAAGAGTACTGGAGGATTAAATCCCGTAGGCTTTGGCTTAAAGCAGGCGACAAGAATTCTTCCTTCTTTCACAAACAAGCCCAAGCTCGGAAAAGTTTTAATTCCATCTCTGAAATCAAGGAAGAGAATATCAAGCATAGAGATACTCAAAGCATAAAAAACGCTGCCTATCTCCACTTCAAAAAGTTGTACAGTGAAGAAGAAGTGCTGGGGTATATCTCAAACTCACTGAACAAGGTACCCTCTCTGATTTCTGCCAGAAAGAATCAGTATTTGGAAGCTGAAGTCTCCAATAAAGAAATAAAAGCTGCCCTCTTTGCAATGGAGCCAGATAAGGCCCCGGGCCCAGATGGCTTCACTGCCAGATTCTTGCAAACCTGTTGGCAGATTGTGGAAAAAGACTTATGTAGAATGGTCCGGAAATCTCAAACTTGTCAAAAAATTGGGGGAAGTACCAACTCGGCCTTTCTGGCCCTCATCCCCAAGGAAAAAGGCGCCAATTCCTTCTCCAGATTTCGCCATATCTCCCTTTGCAACATAGGTTACAAGCTGATAACAAAAGTTATTGCCATTAGATTGAAAACCATTCTTCCAGCTATCATTCCTGAGAACCAGGGAGGTTTTATTCAGGGAAGACAGATTGTGGACAATTTTATCCTGGTCCAAGAAGCGATTCATTCAAGCATGACCCGGAAAGAGAAAGGAATGGTTATCAAATTAGATCTCGAAAGCGCCTTTGATAGGGTGAGGCATAGATTCCTGTTGGATGTCCTGCACAAATTTGGTTTTGACCCCAACTTTATCAACTGGATCAAGGCTTGTATTAGTGAGCCCTGGATTGCCCCTTTGGTGAATGGGAGGGCTACTGATTTTTTCAAAGCCTCTAGAGGTCTGAGGCAAGGGTGTCCTCTCTCCCCCTTGCTCTTTGTCCTCCAAGCTTCTGTTTTCAGCTTCCTTTTGAATAAAAAACAGACTGATCAAGAAATAATGGGTTTGAACATCTCAAGAGGAGTTAAAAACATAAATCATGCGCTATTCGCGGATGACTCTCTCTTGCTGGGTGCAGCCTCCTTGCTCTCAGCTAAAAGAATAAAAAATGTGGTGGATGTCTATTGTGAGGACTCAGGAAGTAGAATCAATAAAGGCAAATGCCACATATACTGCTGGAATACTACTGCCAGAACGCTCCAAGAAATCTCCAACTGTTTCGGTTTCGCAGCCTAATCTTCATGGTCCTCCTTCAAGTATTTGGGGCTTCCTGTGTTCCAAAAAAGCGCTCTCAGCAAAGACTGGCTGCCTCTGCTAGAAAAATTTAAGTCCAAAATTCAATCCTGGGGCTTCAATTGGCTCAATCTGGCTGGCAAGACAGTGCTCATAAAAGCTGTCTTGAACAGCCTTGCCATTTATCAATCTGCTGTTATGATGGCTCCTATGGGCATCATGAGGAAAATGGAGGATTACATCAGGAATTTATTTTGGAAAGGTGGCAAAGAAAATGAGAAGAAAATCCCTCTATTAAGCTGGGATATAATCTCATTGCCCAGAATGGAGGGTGGTCTGAATTTCAAGAATATTAGTAAGCAAAATATTGCTTTGGGTGCAAAACTGCTATGGAGAATAACTGGTCCAAATCCAGGTTGGGCTCAGCTTGCGTTGTGGAAAAAATATTTCCGTGGGCAGAGAGCTCGCTGTCTGGACAATCCCATTCCAACCTCTGGAACGATGATCCATAAGCTGTGCACAAAAGCTTCCACTCTATTTAATCCCCATGCGCACTGGATTCCTGGAAATGGTAAGCACATTAAAATCTGGGATGATCGTATTATGAGTTGTGAGCCCCTTGCTGAAGATCGCTCCTTGGTTTTTTTGAAAGAGTGGATGGACAGAGTTGGTCTCAAAACTCTGTGGGACATTTCTCATTGGGAGAACGGTAATTGGAAAAACTGGGAGAAGTTAGAGGTGCCTAAGAACCTTTCCAAAGATTACGCAGTCTTCCTATCCCTCTTAAAAGGCAAAGCCCAGTTGAACAGCAGAAAAAAAGATTCTCGAGGTTGGGGTCCGATCCCTGGGCGCTACTTTGTTTCGAGGGGATACTGGAAGATCTCTGTACATCCCCATGTTCCTCCTGACCCGAAGCCTTGGCAGGGGATCTGGTCTCAGACATCGATCCATAAAATTGACTCTTTCTGTTGGCTCCTTTGCCACCAGAGAATTCTGACTGATGATAGGCTTCGGAAAAGAGGCTATATGGGGCCCTCCCACTGCTCGCTTTGTGGGACTGAGGAAGAAAATGCCCCCCACCTGATGCTCTCCTGTAAATTTACTGCAGAAATTTGGAAGGAAGCATTTGGCCCTTGGAACACCGTCTTCGCCCCCCTTGATCGCTGCTCGGATCTGTTCTCAAACTGGAAGTCTATGTATCCTGGAGGCACTCTTAAGAATGTACACATTAAAAAAGCCTGGCTCATTATCCCCAAAATAATATGCTGGAAATTATGGCTAGAAAGAAATCATAGGATCTTCAGAGATAAGAAGAGCGATCCCAAGATTGTCTGGGTAAAAATTAAAAGCCAGCTAAATGATTGCTTGGGAGATCAGCTTGATGGAGCAGATCTCAGTACTCAAGATGCTGAATGGGGCGCTTTTCTTGATTTTCATTTCACTGATTCAGTCACATCCCCCTCCTCTAAAACTCTGGCAAATTCGCCTTAAGAAACAGATTTCTTCGAGTTTTGCAGCAAGAAGGCTAAAATTGCTCTCTTTTTCGATGGGGCTGCTAAAGGCAATCCTGGTAATGCCAGAGCTGGTGGAGTAGTCAAAAGTTTTGAAGGCAGAATTGTTTCTAGATTCGCCTGGGGAGTGGGCTTTAACACAAGCATTCAAGCTGAAGCTCTGGCTCTTTTCCAGGGGCTCAAACAACTCATCTTTCTGGGTACCAAAGATGCAATGGTTTTCGGTGATTCCTAGTCTATCATAAAGACCATCGTGGACAATTCTTCTCCTTATGACTTAAGGTTATCAAGATTGATGAGCAAAATCAGAACCCTGCTACATTCCTTTCAGAGTTTGGTCTTCCTTCATGTAATGAGAGACAATAACAAAGAAGCTGATGTTGAAGCCAATACGGCGGTTCTCCTCCCCCTTGGAGTCCTAAAAGACGGAGACGAAGGCTGGGACCCCATCCCTTAATCTGTTTAAATGTTTTACTGTCTTTTATTGGAGCAATTTGTTTGTATCTGTAATCTAGGAAAGATAGATAAGATAGATTGATTTACAGTTTGCAAAACTAGCAGGCTCATTAATGGGGAAGCCATTTGGCTCCTAGCCGAGGTGAAATCCGCGCATTGCCAAACCCATTTTAATCTGAACTGAGGCATTCAGCTAAGAGATAATATATCATAATAACCGTTTCTGTCAAAAAAAAAAAAGATTGATGTTGTCTCGTCATGAGTGAATTGCAGATACATGTACCTTATGATGCCATGTCAAGATGATGAAGAAGGAAAAGGAAGAGGAAAACATGTTGAGATACACCTTTTTAGATGAGCATGCAAGCTGATTGATCGAGAGAAAGCAAAGGGACACCATTTTGCGATCACTGCCCAAGATATGAGATCGTTGAATATCCCCTATCACCAAGCCATGTGGAGGTGAAAAGAAGACACTCGAGGGACAAAAATAACAGTGGCTTGACATTTCCACATCATCAAAAAATCCATGTCAGCAGTGTCATGTCATGGGTTTTCATATGCCAAATCATTATTGTGGACCATATAATTTGTCATTCAAAATGTATTGTAAAGTGCAAGTCCAATGGACACATTCAAGATATGAAGAGTCATGTAAGTCAAACAATCATGAGGGTAGTCAAAGAGTCACAAGGAAGGTGAAACATCACCTATTAGTTATATATACACCTTCATTGTATGAGCAAAATAATTTTCACCTTGGCTCCACCAGCAAAGCATTACAGAGATAAGCTAGTTTTTTTTGTAGAGAAAGGAGTGGATCCAACGCTCCACTATTGAGGCTAGTGATATTCATTGTACATATGTGTCTTGGATATTTTACTTAATAACATAAGCCTTCAAGGCTAGCATGTTCTTCATTTATGAATTCTGAATGTTTGTAAGACTATTTTGTGGATGTTTGTATTTCATGTTTTCTATCACATGTGCTAAGATAGTTAAACTACTTCGGTTGTTTTAGTACTTATATTATTGAAAGTGTGTTGCAATGGTTGTTATTGTTGTCCCATCCTTGTGGACTATTATGTAGGATACTAGAAAAAACTTTTTCATTAATTGGTTGTAATGATTGTTGCATCCCTAGTGGAATATTCCGCTGGATGTTAGACATATATTGATGTTTGTGTGTCTCTTATTGGGTGTTAATATTACCTCTCTCTTATAGGCTCACCTTTTCCTCTCCCCCACAGTATAAAGACTTTGACACACATACAATCGAACACTTACAAGACAAAACCCCCTTTCTTTTCGAAGACACATTTTCACCCCTCTCTTACTAGCAGTTAGAGCCAACACATATATATAAGAATACATGGAAACCGGGCCAATATTCCTGATGGGGCTCCTACTCCAAATGGTGTGAGGTCTAATTGAGACTTCACATCGGGGAGACCCCTTGGTTGACGAATTTCCAGCACCGTAAAAAATGGCGCTAGAGGGAGGGCTAGATAACAAGCTGATCCCGTTGAGTCTATTTTGAATCTCTTGTCATAAATGGATCTTTCCCAAATCACAATCTTGGGGTGTTTTTCTAGCCTTCCTCCTTGAAAACTTCCAATCCCCACAATTTTTTTTGTGCCTTGTCTTAGTTCACGTTTAATGGAAAAGGTGGTATATTTTTATCCATACACATAAATGATTTTCCTGGGTTTTGTAAAATTTTCCAAATCGACGAGGAAGATGTTATGTGTCTTCTATTCACCCTCTGAAGGTCATTTTAAGCATTGGTGTCATACCTTACCACCTGCTTCCATTCATTCTGTTCATCATTTTACTAAGGAGATTCATCAAGCTTTTGATTGGTATGATAACCGAGACGTTCTCAAAAGAATCCATCAACTCATAATGGATTCTGATGAATCATTTCAGGATTTTACTGATAGATTCCTTCATTTATGATATGAGTTTCCCGAAGAAGAAATGGATTGAGATTTCTGTGCAAAAAAGTTTTAATATTTGGCTCAGATTTCTTTGAATCATTTTGAATATAGACCACCTAATGTTTCTTCATCCCCAACTCTTGTAAAACAAGAGACACCCCTAATTTCAAAGGAGGAACCTATTATTCCTTTTGTTCCTTATCCTCCTCCTTTTCCGGTCCCAATGCGGGTGCCTCCTTGCGGTGGTTGTAAAGTTGAGAAATCTGCAAATAGAATTCCTAATCCATCTTCTCATTCTTCTTCCGTCTTTCATGATTCAGATTCAATGGAGGAAATTCCAATTTGGCCCATGAAGCCCATGTTGAAGACTAATTCCTCCATTCCGCAAGATGATGTTGTTATTCCTAACTTTAGTCTCGAATATGATTCAATTTTTTTTTACCCTCTACCATCTACATGCCATGAATCTTTGTACCATGATCTGCTTGAGCAATCTATTCCACTAGCTCGCTTTCCACACTCTTTTGATTTTCGTGTTGCTGGTTCAAATTGCGATAAGATACAAGGAAATCACATTACACGTGTGATATTCTAAATTTTCAAGATTTTACTTCTGACTAGATTCAAGATTTTATTTATTTTTATTTTTATTTCTATTTTTATTATTATTTATTTATTATTATTATTATTATTATTATTTTTCCAGTTCATTCATATTCATGTAAATATCTCGCATTAAACTCGGGTTTGGAATTTGTATCTCTCATAGATTCATGGAATTGCGAAGTTGATCATTCCAAGGACTATCTTTGGCCGAAAGAATCATGCCTATTGAATACATTTCTTAATAGTCAACTCCTGGTTCTTCTTGTGAATGTTATATATTGCAAATATGTCCTCTTATTGCACCACAAATCCTCTTGAGTGATAATGAATGCATAAGTTATCGCATGAATCAAATTCTTCTCCATTCACCATGTTTTGACTGGTCTTTTGTATTTGTTGTGTTGACATCTATTTTAAATTATTTTGATAGTTACGATGCTTGCACAGTTGTCACCAGTTACAGGAAAACGGTTTGTCACATTTGGCTTGCAAGGAAGTTGGTTCAATTATTCAGAGCATTCGCAGGACTGTTCAAAATGATTTTCTTCATTTATTACAAACTGGGAACCCGATGATTCAATCAACCGATATGATCATTATTCGGTCAAAAATGACTATCTTTCAACCCATCATATATTCCTCATGTCATCCAATGACAGTTGTTCTACATCCTTCGATATTCATCATTCGACATCCCACTATCTAGATTTTTGTCGAGTAGTTGAAGCACTTCAACCTTCGCTGATGGTTATGTCAGGTCCTCACTGTCTCGACATCACTGCTGAATATGATCATATTTATTTTCCCTCACAAGATTCCCATCATAATCTCTTTCCTATTAAATGAAAATTCATCTTTTCAAATATTTTGGGGTTCTTAAGAGGATTATCATGAATTTCACGATCCAATCACTGAATGGTTGGAACAACCTTACCTGGCAAGGTCCATTGCAAATAACAAGTTTTGATCCTTCCTTGCGCTTGTTAAGGAGTTCGGAGTAGATGGAGACACATCTGGGAGAAGCTTCCAAGGTTTTTTGAAAGACGGTATTCATCAAAACGGTAACAATGTGAATTGGATGAAAGTAGTGGTTGTGACACATATTTCCACCCACAGGCAAGTCCTTCGAAATTTTTTGCAAGGTATTCAAGTTTTTATATTTTCTAGTGCACATGAATTTTATCTGTTTTAATTATTCGTATTTTTGTGGATGCAGGTTAGGAACAATTATGGCGATTTCATTGTAAATTTCATTATACGTGACCTCGACCCTCTAGCTGTTAGGTTAGGAGTATGATTAGTTGCATCTTATTTTTCCTTTTCTTGCACCCATCCTGTCTTAATCTTATAGTATTTCTTGTCTTTTATTACTTCTATCATGCATCATGTTTGGTTTCACTTATTTTTTTGTGATTTGATTTCACATTCTTGTTGCATCATGTATTTTCCTTTCACGTGTTGAATAAAAATTCACATGAATATACGTTTTTGGCTAGAAAGGGAATGTGGAAAAATAGAAAAAGAATTTGTGACATTGCAAAATTTGGCTAATTCTTTGTCCTCCTTCCTTGTCTGGGTTACATCTTTTGGTCAATGATGTTTCAACAACAAATACGATCTTTCGGTTGAGAAAGCCTTGTGTCAAACCATGACCTCCTTGCTATTCTGGAAACTTCATGCCTACACTCAATTTTATGTTTCATTGTTTTCAAGTTGATCCAATCAAGTAGATAAGGACAAGGGGAAAATATAAACGAGAAAACCAATATCATAGGTCTTACGTATGCTTATCTGAAGGGACAACCTCTCCTTCTATCAATAATTCAGGATCCCTCTTCTGCCCATAAATAAATAAGTGTCGATGCACAATATTTTTAAAATAAATAAATGAAGGCGAAAGAAGAGAAAGGATTCATGCATAATGAGGCGAAGTAAATAACTCCACTGGTTTACTGTCCAGGCTTGATGGAAGCAAATCAATGTTTGTGTCCCTGAAGTGACTTAGTCGGGGTACTATCTAGGCCTGCTGGTAGTAGAGCAACACAAGAGATGAAAAACTATACTCTGAAAATCTAAAGCTCACGAACTTCATTACCTTATCCTTGTTTGAAAATTTTTGTGATCGTTGATTGTATCTTTGTGTTCAACCAAGTAAAGGGATGAAGGGGACTATGTTTATACACGGGGTAAGTGGGGAAGCCATGGTAATCTGAACGATGAATCAATACTTCTTGAAGAAATAGACCCCGCACAAAAGAATTTACCGAGGCAGAGAAGTTGCACTTTTACCAGTGTGTCACCAAGTGTTGTCACTATGACAAACACCCTCCAAAATTTTGTGTACACTCAAATTTTGGAGTCTACCGTGGATTTGGAGATCATTCGTTCCATAGTAACTTCTTTTTCAGCTGATGCTTTTTGAGCTCCCTCTTGAATTGGAAGTATTGAAGTCACTTACGTTCACATGCTCAGTCTGCAATAAGTTCATGAGTGCATTCTTCTATGCAAGCTTGCACAAAAATAGTACGTTCCATCAAGACTGTACCTCTGCAATGTCCAATTCATGTCGACAGTCAGTGCACACTGACAACGATAGTTCTCACATTCTAGTAATGTTTGTATTTTCCATTTCAGTGAGTTTTGCAAATTGACACTCACGCGCATCTTTGTTTTCATGAGTGTCACTTTCATGTTTCGGGCTATCGCTTTCGCTTGCTTTCACCTAATTAGTGTCACTTTCATGTTATATTTTCTCTGGCATGTGTTACTTTTACCACTGTTTTCATATCGCAAGTGTCATTCGCACTTTTATCTTTATATATCAAGTGTCATCTTCTGGCAGGGGAATTGTTGCTTATCATGAAAATTATAGTTTTGGTTTGTTTCAAGGGGAAGGCTTTGTGGTGATGAGTTGTTCTTTTCATGCATGCATGTTTCACACTAAGGGAAGTATGTATTTATGTATTCATGTTGTGTCGCCAAAAGTCTAAGTGTGTGATCGTGGTAAATTCCTATCACTATTCTCATTGGTCTCACTGATCCCACACTTAGAAAAGTTCCAAAAAATTCCCTCAGTGCTCGAGCTTAGTCCCTCCCCCCTTGCCTCCAGAGACTGCGAATATTTTTCCCTCAGTCTATACTGGGAAAATTTTTCCCTTAGTCTGGACTGCGCAGATTTTTCCCTTAGTCTAGACTGCGCAGATTTTTCCCTCAGTCTGGACTGAGCTATGAACTATGCAGTTTTAGAGCTCAAGCTCCACCGCTGATTGCCTAAGCTACGCAACTGCGTAGTCAATAAGCCTCTCCCTTGGCTTACCGCTCAGTTCCAGCTCAGTTAGTGGATCATCATGCAACATATTAGACCAAGGTTTTATCATACTGATGTCGTCTTGTCACGAGTGGATTTCAGATGCAGAAATTATATCACGCTATGGTAATATGACGAAGGAAGAGATAGAAATGGAGGACATGCTAGAAGACACCTAAGGAGCTGAGGAGATAACATGATCACCAGATAAGAAGATGAAGGAACGCTGGATTACAATAGAAGATCAAAGATCAAGACCATAGGAATAATCCATCAGATTTAGAACCTGTTGGAGGGTAGATATGAAGAACAAAGCATATATCACACAAAGGAAGAAACGATGAGAAAGACATCTTATCACTGCCACATCATCGTGTCATCAATGTCATGTGTCGTCGCAATCATTGAAAACCATTCCTTGTGTTTCCTTGAGGTGTTTTCCTCCCTTTTGAAAAATGTTGTCTTTTCACATATTGGTTGTCATATTTCTTGTATAGGTCTATACTGGTGGTTTTAAGAGGTCATATCTTTGTAAATGAGTTGGTCTAATCATGTAACTATTCGCCACTCTCATTCTCAAATTTTTAAGCGCTGTTGCATAAGTGTCGTCATGGTCATCACAAAACGTATCCTTAGTGTCACACTTCTCGTAACTTGTCCTACATCTGTCACACTGAGGGAAATAATTCATTCACGTGTCATGGATGATCTATATTGTTGAGTTATCAAAGTATTCTAAGTGTGTGATCACAGTCAAAGTTTTATCACCGTTCACAATAATCTCATTGATACCACACTTAGACATTTTCAGAAAAACTTCCCGACCAAGTAACTTAGCTTCATACGACCTCCCTGAGCTGCGCATTGCACAATATCAGTCCTCTAATTGTGACCTTGCTGGTTGGTACTGCGCAGTGCGAAGTTCGTGCCTCCTAGGACTGTTGCACTACACAATTTCTGTGTCCAAGCCTTGACCCTAACTCCAAAATTGTGTAGTCATGACCTCTAGCGCAACTTGAACTGCGCACTTTGCAACCTCAAGACTCACTCAAGCTTAGCGCCTGAGCCCTTGAACTACACAGCTGTGCAATCACCCGACCTTCATAGAATCCTAAAATTGCACAATAAGCTCTCCTAGTGCCCATTTCTTCTGCTTGTCCCACTGGCTCCGGAAACTGTGCAGTAATGTCCTTGATTCTAGCTCGAACTGCACACTACAAAATATTAAGGCTTCCCCTTTCCTGCTTGAATTTCACAGTCACTGAGCCTCCCTTCCCAACCTATCACTTGTTCCAAGCTCATTTTATGGATTAGAATGCATCATCTTAGGCTAGGGATTTTCAGATTGATGTCATCTCGTCATGAGTTAATTGCATATACATCTACCTTATGATGCCATGGAAAGATGATGAAGAAGGAAAAAGAAGAGGATAACATGTTGAGAGACACCTTTGTAGCTAAGAATGCAAGATTATTGATCGAGAGAAAGCAAAGGGACACCATTTTGAGATCACAGCCCAAGATATGAGATCGTTGAAGATCCCCTATTACCAAGCCATGTGGAGGTGAAAATAATACAATCAAGGCACAACAACAAAAATGGCTTGACATTGCCACATCATCAAGCAGTCAATGTCAACAATGTCATGTCATGGGTTATTATATGCCACATCATTATTGTGGACCATGTATTTTTCCATTCGAAATGTGTTGTAAAGTGGAAGTCCAATGGACACATTCAAAATATGAAGAGTCGTGTAAGTCAAACAGTCATAAGGGTAGTCAAATAGTCACAAGGAAGGTGAATCATCACCTCTTGGTTATATATACACTCTCATTGTATGAGCAAAAGACATTTCACCTTGGCTCCACCAGCAAAGCATTAGAGAGATAAGCTAGTTCTTTTGTGGAGCAATGAGTGGCTCCAATGATCCCCTATTGGAGCTAGTGAAGTTCATTGTACATATGTGTCTTGGAATTTTTACTTAATAACATAAACCAAAGGCCAACACGTTCTTCATGCATGAATTATGAATGTTTGTAAGACTATTCTGCTGATTTTTGTATTTCATGTTTGCTTTCGCATGTGCTAATAGAGTTAAAATACTTCAGTTGTTTTAGTACTTATCTTATTGAGAGTGTGCTTTAATGGTTGTTATTGTTGTCCCATCCTCATGGACTATTCCGCGGGATATTAGACATACATTTCTCATTCATTGGTTGTAATGATCGTCACACCCCTTGTGGACTATTCTACTGGATGTTAGACAGAGCCTATTGTTTGTGTCTCTCTTCTTGGGTGGTACTATTACCTCTATCTTACAAGGTCACCTTTTCCTCTCCCCCGCAGTAGAAATATTTTGAAACACATAATATCAAACACTCACTAGACACACCGCCCTTGCTTTTCGGAGGCACATTTTTTCCCCTCTCTAGTTGACAGTTAGAGCCAAGGCATATCTACAACAATACATGGAAACTAGGTTGATATTCCTGATGGGGTTCATACTCCAAATGGTGTGAGGTCTAACTGAGACTTCACATTAGGGAGACTCCTTGGTTGACAAATTTCCAACACCATAAACAACACCAATAGATTTTCATAAGATGACAAGAAGTCTTCCAAACCTATAGATTTGTTTCCTAAATATCCCAAACAATGTATTCATTATTTCAATAATAAAATAAAATATTACATCATCACATTGGTCCCATCATGGCTTCCATAGTCATTCAATCCAATAATAATTCAATGTCTAAAAAACCATTGTAATTTACATAATTTTCTATTTGCATATTATCATTAAAGAAAATGAACATTTATGTACACATGCATTTATAATTGACCCTTAACATGGGTCCCACAATTTGTAAAAGTACATTCACAACAATTCATCACATGTCATACATGTGGTATACATTCCAAATTTCCTCATAACAATCATGCAACTTAGAAAAAAAACATTAATTTATCTTGCATACCATAGCATTATACTTTCTGTAAAGTCCCACCTTACCAACCATCAATATTATAGAGAAATAACAGTCCCATTGAACACTAGGACACAAAATGTGATTTTTCTTTTCTTTACAATTGACTTGCAGCGATGTAAGCTACAACCATTTGGGAATTTCGAGCAAAAAAATTGCAATCATGCAATCTACAACCACTGAGACATTTTATCAGATATTTTTCAAGCATGAAATCTACAACAATTGAGACATTTTAAAATATAATTTGCAAACATGAAATTTACAACCAT
This sequence comes from Pinus albicaulis, assembly GCA_034641835.2. Taxonomy (NCBI): domain Eukaryota; kingdom Viridiplantae; phylum Streptophyta; class Pinopsida; order Pinales; family Pinaceae; genus Pinus; species Pinus albicaulis. The sequence goes on from CM076581.1 coordinate 1,470,045,769, forward strand.
TGAAGCATTTTAACAAATAATTTGCAAGCATGCAATCTACCACCATTGAAGCATTTTAACAAATAGTTAGCGTACATGAAATAAATTGCCATAAAGATGTTTATATTATTAGAGAGACAATAAAACTAGAATTTACAAAATAGTATGAATTGTTGGGTGTGTGTTATATTCTTTCCACGACTAATCACATGCGTGGGGCGGGTGGGAGTGGTGGTTGCGATATCCCCCCCTTTTCTTTGTGCCGATATCCCCCCTACATGGGTCGGGGGAATTGCCCCAAATTTTTTTTTGGACCCTATATTAGGTGGCCGAACCTACCTATTGTTTTGTGCATAGGTTTTGCACATGGTTTTGGGCATGCTGGTTTTCTGTCCATGATATTTTGTAGATCCAGTCAAGGGAACTACAATAATATTCTAATCCAGGGTTAATGGATTAGGGTTTATGAATTATTCTGCATGTATATATATGTTTTGTAACATTGCCATGAATATAATGAAAAATCAATTTGGTAGTCCCAATTTTTGGATCCATGGGAAATCTTTGTGTATATGTGTTTTATGTTTATGTTCTCTCCATTGTTTATTTTCTAATTTTAAGAATTCGTTTGCAGGTAATTTATATATATGGTTAAAACCTACATTTGGGATCATAGCTGTTTCAACTTCAAGGGGACGCCTTTGCTGCTGAGGCATTTTTCTCGAGCTTGTGGTAGACCTTGTTTAGTGGGAGATATGTGGGAGCGATTCTTGTGGTGAAAGACGATGGTGAGTAATAGAAAGATAGAGATCGAGAAATTTAATGGTAAGAGTTTTGAGTTGTGGAAGCTCAATATGGAGGATCTGTTAGTGGATAAAGATTATTGGATCGTGGTAGATACGGTTACTAAACCAACGATAATGTCAGATAAATATTGAGAGAAGTTGGGTCAGAAAGAAAAGAGCACAACATTGTTGTGTATCTCAGATTCAATATTGTTGAATGTGTCTGGGGAAGCTACGACAAAGGATTTGTGGGAAAATTTAGGGACTTTGTACCAATCTAAGTCTTTGGTGAACAAATTGTTCCTGCGGAAAAAGATGTATAACCTGAGGATGAAGGATGGAGACTCGGTGGGAGAGCATCTGAACACATTTAGTAATTTAATAAGCCAGTTGTTCTATATTGATATTAAAATTTTAGATGAAGATAAGTGCATTAGTTTGTTGTTTTCTCTACCATATTTGTGGAATAGTATGGTTGTTTCAATATGTAGCAATACAACTACCTTGAAGTTTGATGAAATTCTCTCATCCTTGCTGTCAGAGGAGATGAGACAGAAAAATAAGGAGGGGTAGAATGGAGATGCCTTGTCTATATAGGGACGGTCCTAGAACATAAAAAAAAATAAGACTTTGAGTGGGAGAACTAAATCTAGAGGGAGACCAAAATATCCAAGAAACCTCTAAGGTGTGTTGGAGATATGGAAAGGAAGGGAAATTCAAAAAGGATTGTAGATCTAAAGCTCTTGAGAAAATAAATGGATTTGATGATGCTCATGTAGAGACGAAAAATACCTCAGATGAAGGTGGGGATGTGTACTTGGCTTCTTCTTCAAGTACACATGTAGGCATGGTTGATTGAATCAGGTGCATCCTTTCACTTCACTCCCCATAGGGAGTGGTTCTGCGAGTATGAGAAATATAATGGCGGTGATGTATTCCTAGGGGATGACAAGAAGGCCATAATTTTCGGAAGCGGAAAATTCAAGCTAGAGTTGCAAGGTGGAAGGATTAGAACACTTCTTGGTGTTCTACATATTCCTGCATTGGCCATAAATATGATTTCTATAAGCAATATGGGTGATGTAGGTGTAAAACATTGTTCGAGAAGGATACTTGCAAGATGGCTCGGGGAGCACTAGTATTGATGCAGGGAGTTTGGATTGGATCTATGTACAAGATTCTGGGTAGCACTATTATTGATGGGTGCAACATTTATGTGGCTCATAAAAGTGGAGTTTAAAACCTTGTGGTATATGGAGAAAATACCATGATGTGGCATCAAAGGCTTGGACATATTGGAGAGAAGGGCCTTCAAATACTCGATGGTAATGGTATGGTAGAAGGTATGTCTAATTGCTCTATGGATTTCTATTTCTGTGAACATTATGTATATGGGAAGCAGAATCAGGCGAGTTTCCCCCTTGGTGCTAAGAGGGACACAGGGATATTAGAGCTTGTGCATAATGATGTGTTTGGAACTGTGTCTGTTATGTGGAATTGTGATCTATGGATAAGCCAAATTCCCTAAGTGTGGTGCTAGTCACTTAGAACAACAGAGGAAAGAATTACTACCACTTTCTCTAAAACAAGAAGATATACAGAATGGTGAAAGAGCCTACTTGTGATTCAATCGCTTCTCCTTCTCCTTCTATTGTTGTTTCTGTCGCTCTCAATCCAACTCAAAATGCCATATTGATTCCTGCAAACACAAATAGAAAACAAAAAAAACATGCAATATACATATATCTACCTATATTACTCAATCAAATCGATTAGATACGAAATACATACATCATTCAAGAATCCATTCCACAAGAAATAGAGACATATGTATGGTAAAATGAACAACAATCTTTATTAAAGAGTAGAAGGGGGAGGTTACAACCAATGATCGATTTGTTTCCAACCAGCTCTAGCTTCATTCCAACATCATACCATCAGCATATCAGTACTTTCACTCTCTCAAATGAGAATCCAACAACATAACTTTACCAAATTTCTTCCCTCCCTAGCATTAGAATGAGTGATAAATTTATAGGGACACTCATGGTAGTTTCTAAATGAATGACTTTCTAATAATAGTAAATACATGTTCTCAAGTTCAGAGTTGTTATATGGACACTTGGATTCGAAGTTTGACACATATGGAATCTTCTAGAAGGCATTGGCCATGTGGAGATTCTTGGAACAATGAGAATTCAGCTCCCAGGCGACCAACATACTCTTGAATGTGGAGAAGGGAATTACAGTGCAAAATTGAATGGAGTATTTTGCATTGCAACGTAGTTAGTCCCTTAGAGGTTGCGTTGGTGAGTTAAAAAGTGATATAACATATACTTCAAACCTTAGAAATCTCATAATAGAAGCCATGAATGAATTTTTCTTCTCTTAGGGCATATAGAAACTGAAATATGAGGGGATGATAGTCCCTATTTCATTGGTCTTGGGGATGATGTCCAGTTTGAACAGGTCATGGGGGATGATGCCCAAATTGACCTATAACAAATTCCCCCTAAAGTATGAAGTCAAAAGAATAACAATAGTATTTGGATGAGATGCTTTATGATGTGATGAGCTGGAGTTGAAGTGAAGCAGTGACCTGCATCAATATTACAATACATCACATCATGATATTTTCATCTTGATCATGAAATGCTGAGGGAGGCATTCCCATGCTTAGCAGATAAAATATCTAATAACATGTACATAGTTCAGAAATTCGTCTATATTGGAATGTTTCCCAATACAGACATTCCTACAGATATAGGCCCATGTTCGGATAATGATCTGTATATAAACCCATTGTATAGATGATGTGTACAACAATCCTAAAATCACAGCCCGGATGGATGAAACTAGATCCAGGGTCTTCTTATCTCATTCACTCGATCGTTCGGGTACAAGTCTAGCCATGCGAATATATGATTTGTTGTCAAAGATGGTAAGACATCGTTTGCTTACCAGACAATAATGTGAGATGTTAACAAACACGAGAACCACCATTGATGTTAATGGATCTCAAGGTACTGCAATATAGTTTTTAAGGCATGAATAGATGATTTGATGTCGTACGCAAAGAAAAATCTTTTGGTCAAAGGTCCGGAAGCGAGAATCTTGTCGATGATGTAACAAGCCTCATGGTAATGGAAGATGATGTTTCTAAGTAAACTTACTGGATAATGAGCTGATGTAGACAGGAAGCCACTTTATCGCGAAACGAGAGTTACTGATTTCGGAGAAAAAATGTGACTTGATATAACAATGTTTAGGGATGACTGTCATGAAAATGAATGTTTATGAGTATTGCAAAAGGATGAGTATTCATTGGATGACTTCTCTTGAACAAATCGATGACACTGAGATGAGTTGGAAGCATTGACCCAAAATCGAAGTGAAGGTATGATGAACCATAGGTATGAATGAACCGTTTAGAAGATTACCCAACCCAAAAGTCATGATGATGGAGTGAAAGTGTCATGTTCAAGAGTGACCTCCTACCATAAAGTGTTTTGTTTTCTTTCCCAAATTTTCCTCGGTCATTTAATGACCAATACCTCTTTATTTTTTAACAAGCTTGAGGAATGATAACATATGCTTCATATATAATTCAAACCTTTGGGCGAATACATCACTATTTAATAATTTAATGAGTATAGCGATAAATGAAACTCGATTCTTGCCATGATCGACAAGTCCGTCGCTATTTTATGTTTTAACGAGCTTAACGACAGTGATAGGCTGGTCCTTTTTCATATTTAGAGAGTTTCAAAAAGAGGAGAAAATAAAACTCCATGCGTCCTTTTTCGTAAATTTGTCGCTCAAATCCGAAAAAGTGTAAAATGATACCTGAGAGAACCTCCTAGCCATGTTCGACTAAGGTTTTATTTTTCGTAAATAATCTATCTCAATCCGGAAAAGGGTTAAAATTATACTGAGTAGATTTCGTTTCATTTACTTTTACGAGCTCGAGAAAAGAAGTGCTCAACAATATTTTCACATTATTGGAGTCTGAAAAGAGCTGAAAGAAGACTCTAGGGGTTCCTTTTTCTCCGTTATCGAAGCTCGAAAAAGAGATAAAAGTGCGCTTCAAGTCATTTTTCATTTTTATCAAAACTCGAAAAATATGGATAAAAGTATGCTTTGTGTTCAAATCATTCTTGAATAAATGTACATGACTAATCTGCTAAAAAAGCTGTAAAACCTGTTCAGAACAACATCAAATAGATTAAAAATACCTGTTTCATAGAAAAAAATGAATAAAAACCATAGTTACAACATTAAATATGATTTTTAAATAATCAAATGACTAATTAAAAGAGTTTATACCATTCATTTTTACCATTTGAGAGTTACCATTTGAATTTTGGAGCTCTGAACCAGTTTTTGACCCCAAAGTTCAGCAGTTGATTGCGACAGATTTTGTGGACGATTTTCCTTGTTGTTCGATCCAGGTTAGAGCTATGAACCTTCTCTTTCCTTCAGCGGCATTTATGTTTCATTTCATTGAAAAATTTTAGGGTTTTGAGCCCCTTAAGGTAAATTTATTTTGATCAGAGGGCAACATGACACCCTTGAATGTCGAAAGGTGTGTTCCAGTGCACTGGAATTGAAGGCCAGGTGCACTTGCAGCGTACCGTCCCTTGACCTCGGGTGTGTTGGGTGCAATTCCTATTTTTGTTTCTTGTAGTGTGCCCAAATTTTGCCTAGTTTTTTGCATGAAATGGATCCTTATGAGTCTTATGATTGTGTTTCAGGTATTCATCAGACCAAAATGATGATTACATGGAGGGAAAGAGAACATGAGGAACAAAACATGATTGCCCTAAATGATCCGGGTACGGTAAGAGCCCTCAAAGACTACAGGTTTCTAAAGTACTTCAGGCTGTCGGGTATGAGGCAAAAAATCGAACTATTGGAGTTCCTTGTTCATTCATGGGATCCAACGATACAAAAATTTCACATTGGGGACAAAGTGGTCCCGATATCAGTAGAGGATATTTATTTTCTCACAGGATTATTGAGGATAGGTCAGCCCATTTATCTTTCAGGGTCTGTTCATGGAGGAGAGACATTGAGAGATTATATATTGTAATATTGCAATCTAGGGATTGAACCTAGTAAGGATGGGAAAATAAAAATCCGCGATGTTCGTGACTTACCATTGAGGACCATCCTATTCAATATCGCAAAGCTTGCTGGTACCGCTACACTACACGTTGAAAACATATCTTACATGCAGTATGCACTAGAGTGCTTGGAACCAAAAAATTTCAACTGGTCTGAAGTTGTCCTCTTTCAGATGAAAGAACAGCTGACCAAGGAAAAGGGAGTAAGGATGAATAATTTCAACTATGGTTCGATCCTAATTTATTTTGCCTTAGAGCGGATTCCATTGATGCAACCCCATCATGTGACACTGGCTATATCTGGCCCTAGAGATCCAAGGATGCAAAAATGGGTAGAACTGATGGCTAGACATGCTGGTCAATCGACCATCGTGTGCTCGACTACATTCTTCACCTGGTTTAGGTGACAGATGGTCGCCATTGATGATTATGCATATGCAGGTATAGACTTCTGAGGAGATCTAGATTTGACTTTACCAGACGACGCTCAATGGGGTGCAATTGGTAAGAATGTTTTGATCATGTTTTTTGATTTTCTAAGGTTTATACATGTTTTTGTATTTTGATGTTTCCCAAGACTAAACTAAAGTTTTGATGTATGCAGATGTAGGTTGTGTTCGACCAGTGAGACAACCAGAGGAGAGAGCAGATGAGCCAACAGAGATGGCTATCGGGAGAGCAGTCCTTTAGGATTTGGATATGGATGAGACTCTTGCTGAGCTACAACAACATATACATGTATTGACTCTCAGGATTCCGGATTACTAGATTGAAGAGTTACCCATGAGACTGTAGCACCAGACTATTGGGGTTCCTAACTATTGGATGTGGTTATTGCGTATGATAGCTAGATCAATAGCTTGTTATCACGAGCATCACTAGTTTACTTTTGACATTTTGCATACATTTTTAGGTCGGATGACCAATGTGTCTTGGGTACAAATTTTGTAAAAACCTATAACTATCTATATATTTGTTTTCAGTGTTTTCCTATGTTTATTGCACAATCCTATTCAATTATGTGATGTGAATTGAAAATATAACTTTGCATGTGTTGCAAATGTCTGTTTATAACATAATTCACTAATGAATCAATTAATGTGTTAAAGTTTTTAGAAATGTGTTGATATTGAATGAAATCAAAATGTCTTTCCAAAAGTAAAACTCTTAGGAACATACGATGCAGTGTTGGATTTCTGATAGTATAAACACTAGTAAGTTGCAGTACCAAAATTTGTGATCTAACCTAATGATGATGCGGTTAATACCAAATGAAATGGCATCAGAGAGAAGTTCGATCAATGTGCTATACTCAACGATATTGTTTGTAGATCGACTGATACAAATCCCTTGAAAACTCACTAACTTGCAGTTCGGAGCGAAAATGGCCCACGCTGCAGAGGATAGATTCTGCGTACTACAACTAGCACCATCAACATACCCAACGAATGGTTCCAAATATTCAGATATCTATGGCGAAATTTAAAGCGGATTACTAACTTCAAGAAAAATCTAGAAAAAAAAAACTAAGACAGTAAATGCAAATCAACAACATATATACAATATAATACAACAATTTACTACGCTCATGTTTAAGCATAGTAACGTTTCAAATACAACCCATTTCGGGGCTGCGCCAATGGAATTCCATCATAATCAACCAACTTGTAGGTGCCCTTAGCAAGGACTCTTTTGAAAATATAGGGGCCCTGCCATAACGACTCAAATTTCCCTGTACCTATTACATTAGCTTCCTGATCATAAATAAGGACCAGGTCACCCTCTAAGAAGATGTGAGGCTGGAAATGCTTGTCGCATTGCGCCTTTATACATCTCTTATGCGCTTCGTTGGCCAATGCAGCTTCACGACATGTTTCATCAAGATGGATGAGGTTAAAATACGCGCTTCTTCAGAAGAGGTGTTAGGTAACAAGTCAACGATGAGTTTTAATGATGATATTTTACATTGGATAGGCAAGATAGATTCCATACCATACACCAATTGAAAGGGTTTAAATCCAGTTGCGTTTATCACCGAGGTTCGGTACGCCCAAAAAACCGAGTACATGATCAAATTCCAATTTAGTTTATGAAATCCTATCATTTGTTGAAGCATTCATTTAAGAATCTTGTTAATAGCCTCAACTTGTCCATTTGATTGTGGCTAATAGACCTATTTCATTGGTCTCGAGGATGATTTCCAATTTGACCAGGTCATGGGGGATGATGCCCAAATTGACCTATAACAGTGTCGGTTCCATCACTGGGTAAGTCTGTGTACTATGTGTCATTTATATATAACTTCTTAAGGAATACATGGATATATTTCCCCTGGAAGAAATCTGAAGTCTTTGACATATTTAAAGAATTTAAGGCTTTGGTGGAAAACGAGACAGAGAAGAAGATAAATGCATTGAGGACATATAATGGTGGAGAGTTATGCAAGAAGGAATTTGAAGAGTTCTGTAAGAAGTGTAGTATAGCATGGAAAAGACTACGCTATACACATCTAAGAAAAACAACTTTGTTAGAAAGAATGAACAAGACTTTGATGGAAAAGGAAAGAAGCATGCTCAGTGGTGCCGAGTTAGGACAAGAATTCTGGGCATAGGCAGTGGAGACTGAATTTTACCTGGTTAACAAATCACCTTCATCAACGTTGGAGGATAAGACTCCACATGAGGTATGTACTAGTAAGAAACCCTATCTTTCACATCTGAGGGTATTTGGCTATGATGCATGTGTACATGTTACAAAGGAGAAGAAATAAGTTGGATGGTAAATATGAAAGGTGCATATTTATTGGGTATAAGGATGATTTAAAAGGTTATAATTTTTGGAACCCAGAAACAACGAAGGTTGTGTACAACCAAGATGTGGTGTTTATAGAGGTGAAATATGTTATTAAACATGAATTCCTACCAAAGGAACTTGAGAAGATAAACTTTGAGCTAAATGAGGAAGAATCAGACTCTACAACAAACAAGATTCAGAAGAGGAAGAGCCCAAACTCCAACTTTGAGAAGATCAGTTCGAAAAATAAGACAACCATAAAGGTATAGTCCATCTGCTTTCTGTTCAAATTTTGCTTTATCTATCACTGATGATGATCTCAGAACTGTCAAGGTGGCAGTGGATTCAGATGATGGAAAAATCTGGAAGGAGGCCATGGTTGATGAAATGACATCTTTGCATAAAAATGAGGCTTGGGATCTAGTGGATTTGTCGGCTGGAAGGAAACCCATTGGAAGAAAATGGGAATAAGAAGAATATGAATGCAAAAGACAAGGTGGAGAAATACAAATCTCAGTTGGTAGAAAAAGGTTATTCCCAGGTGCCAGGAATTGATTTGGTGATATTTTTTCTCCTGTTACCAAGGTGGCTTCTATTAGATTACTTTTATCTGTTGTTTCTGCATTTGATTTTGAGGTGGAATAGATGGCTGTGAAGACAACCATTTCTTCATGGGGATTTGGAAGAATATATCTACATGAAGCAACTAGAAGCATTTGCAGTGAAGGGTAAGAAAAAACTGGTATGTAGACGAAAAAAAGTATTGTATGTGTTAAAACAATCACCAAAGATGTGGTATTAAAAATTTGATACATATATACAAGGACTTGGCTTCACCAGAAGAAAAGTAGATCACTATGTGTATTTTAAATTAATTTTTTACCGTGTTATTTAGTTGGTCTTGTATGTGGATGATATGTTGTTGATTGGAAATGAAAAAGAAATTATCTAGGATTTGAAGGCCCAATTGTCCTCCAAATTCGAAATGAAGGATCTTGGTGCTGAAAACTATATTTTGGGCATGGAAATTAAACGAGATCGAGCAAAGAGGAAGCTCTGATTAAACCATAGGAAGTATGTCGAGGAAATATTGCAGAGGTTTAATATGCAGGATAGTAAACTAGTAAAGGTTCCTATTCCTATAGATGTAAATTTATCTGCTGAACAATGTCCCAAAACACAAGAAGAGGAAGAGGACATGTCCCGCGTTCCATATGCAAGTGAGGTGGGTAGCCTGATGTATGAAATGGTCTATACTAGAACAAAAATTGCACATGCAGTGGGAGTATTGAGCAGGTTTATTTCAAAACCATGGAAGGATCATTGGACAACAATGCAACAGGTTTTCATATATTTGCGTGGAACTAGTGATTATGGTATGTGCTACCAAGGAAGACCAAGATTTGACATAGTTTTGGACATCCATGGCTTTCTTGATGTAGACTGGGTTAGAGATCTAGATCAAAGAACATCTACAAGTGGGTATGTATTTAACCTATTTGGAGGAGCAGTCAGTTGGATGATAAAAATACAATCTATGGTGGCTCTTTCAACTACAGAGGTTGAATACATGGCAACCACTAATGCATACAAGGAATTATTTTGGTTGCAGATATTGTGTTCAAGTATGATGTTGGTACAACTAGCTATAAGGATAGAATGTGATATCCAAAGTGCAATTTTATTGGCAAAGAACCCTGATTATCATTCAAAGACAACACACATTGATTTTCAGTATCACTTTGTGACGGATGTGGTTGATGACAAAAAAGTGTTGCTAGTAAAGGTAGAGACTTTTGAAGAATGTTGCAGATGCATTGAGAAAGTTTGTGAGCACTAAGAAGTTTTATTGGTGTAGAGAATCGATGGGCGTTGCAGGGTTGTACCTGTTAGGGTCCTATAATAATAGGGTTCATAATTTTTGAATTGACTTTGATAGTCTTGTAAATATTTACATACCTTGCTTTCTGAAAGTTGTTTTCCCATATTTTGAAAATGAAAAAATAATAAAAAATGATAAGAGGGTAAAAGTCCTAAAAAAAAAGATCAAAGGACTTAGAAAAAGAATGGACCCCAAAAGAAAAAGAGATAAAATAAGACTTGAAAGCGAGCAAGTTAAAATGCCACTACTATTTACTTTTACTGCAATAATAATGATTACGTGCAGATTTTCAATAAATGCCATAATCCATGATCAATTAAAATAGTTTAATATTAAATTTTCATGCTTTGAATTTCATGTTTAGATAGAGAATAAAGATATGTCAAACAATTTAAACTTGACAAATCAGTAGATAAGATAGATAACAAATGAGGAGCTCAACAGTTTAATCTAAGCCCTCGGATGAAATAAGGTTAGACTTAGATAGTTTTTATGCTTTGAAAGAAAATTGATTTAGGGTTGCAAGCTTAAATGCACCCATGAAAATGAAGTAAAAAATGTTAGAAATAAAGATGGGTAGGTAGAAAGCAGTTGTGAAAGCATGTAATAAAACATCATCGGGAAAAAATTAATAATTTCCCTTCCCCCCACAAATCATTCAGTATTATAAACCTTCAGTTAAAAATGCTTAGAGCATTTCTCTGACTTCTATTAGGACCGGACCCAAGGCTCGATGAATGATTGGTTAAAAATATTGAATTCCTACATAAAACCCATTTTCATCAACATTTACCCTTCATCCATAATCATGATCCCTTTTCCTAAGTAAAAACCCATTTTTACTTAGTAAAAGTAAAAATCCTAAATAATTAATTTCATTTCCATTCAAAATCACTCAAAAACCCATAAAATGAATTTTATCCTAATTCTAAGTGTGAAAAACCAAAAAGGGACAAAAATATGCTTATTTGTCTATCTTTTACACTTTACTTAGTGTTAAATCATGTATTTTTATTCATTTCCTATATTACCCCTATATTTCATATTAATTTCTAACTGTATTTATTAAGTCCCTAAACTACACCCTCCCGTATAGTATTAAACCTTTTTTTATTTAAATAACCCACAAAACCCACTATTTAATGTTTAAAACTAATGTTATTATATCCCATATGATGAAATAAAAAGACCCACCCTTATTCCCATTGGTTTAAAACGTATCTATAAACTAAATCCCCGCCCCCTATGGTTATTAAAAACTCTTCAAAGGGTTTTTATACCATATAATATAAACCCGCGCCCATGCATTGGTTAAAACATTGGTTAAATGTTTTAATTAAAACATATGAGACATTACCCCCCTGCTCTATTTCATAACCTAAAGTTTTGACTTTAATAAATGTTTTATTTATAAAGTTAAAAAAACCATCCCTCCGAATATAAAGCCCTGGACCCCACTCCAATCTTGATGCATCTTATGCACAGATTTTGATCGTTCGCAATCGAACCCCACGATCCAACGATGGACAAACAATATCGCAAATAAAGTTTCCTACACTTAATGATTTCATTTCCATGCGAAATGGGCAGTTTCGCCATTTTCTCTCTCATTGACATGACGTCTTCTTATTGGATCACGTCCGATCCATTCAAAACCAGTTACCACCTAAGATGAGCGCGATAACCACCAGTGGTTTTTTGCCTTTGGAAACCCAAAACCGCCTTTCGCCCGATTTGACATCCATTTATTGTATGTTAATTTAAACCTAATTTGCCCAATAAACCATGAAATGCACTATTTATCCCTTCCTTCTGCGCGTATCCACTGTATTTGCTATTTGGACTCTGAAAACAAGCATTTTTCACTGTTTTCGTTCCCAAAACCTACAAACTTCTGCCTGTAGCCATTAAAGATTGCTGAGGAGATTTGAATTGCTCCAGAAACCAGAAAGATACCAAAAAATCTGTTTAAAAGCCTCAGAGACATCCTCAAAGCCCTGCACCTGCGTATAACAGGTATTCCTCCAGAATTTAAGCCTGCTATCAGTTTTAAAAAGAACTTGATAAAGAAAAATTCCAGTCAAAGTTTAAATTAATCCAAATAAGCCTATTAAAATATCCAAAAAACATGCCAAACCCTGTCAAATTTTTTGAAAAAAACTTGTTCAATGCTGCGCGCTATTTTGAATCAAAATATTGAGTTTATATAGTTTTTCTAAACTGTTTAAAACTCTAAATTAAGACCAGAAATTCTCTGAAGGTAGCCAAACCATCTATCCCTAATTTCAAAGGACTCTTAGCCCTGTTATCTATTGAAAAAACTCAAGAAACCTATGTTTTTTGTTTTCTAACTAGTAAAGGTCTGTAAACCATGTTAAGAGTCCAAAACTGAAAGCAAAAATCCAATAAAAGACCATATTTTGCCTATTTTAAAAACAAATAACCTCTGCTAGAGTCAAAAATACTTCTGCAAACTGTTTAATCTTACAGAGGTAGCCAGAAAATCCTAAAAGCAGAGTTTTGTAGTCCAAAAAGCCGCAAAATGCCTAAACCTACTCCAGCTGCATCATCCAAAACTGTTATCAATATAAATCCTCTACAACCTCCAATTATAGACATTGAGCACACCACATTAGCAGATGTTGACTATAAGATAGCAGACCCTATTGTAGAATTCAATTTGTTGAAACTTCACAACTGGAGCTATGAAAAATCTTTAGATAATGTTGAAGACATTCAAATTTGGGAATCACACTTGCCCAAATATGTTGTTCCAGTTACCCATTCATGCCCAGAGGTCATTAGGTTATGCCATCATTATTATATGCCTGAGTAAAGAAAAATAGTCAATGACAACAAAGAAGTGCTTTTTACCATTACTGCTGAGTCCATTAACCAAATGTTACAGCTCAAACCTGATCCTCAAGCAGTTCCTCTGTCCATTGAAGCACTTACCAAGTTGTGTATTGGCCTTGAATTTCCTAAGAGATTCCAGAGCTTCCAAGTCTTCATGCCCTTGCATGTGGAAATTCATCAAATCAATCCTCCATATTCTACATCAAGATTTACAGAGGGTTGAAGGCATGTCATTTCCATGCTATCATTCATCCTAGGGTACTTCACAGATGAGCATACAGATGTATCCATTTTAGGTTTCCTATCTACTTTCACACCAGGACAGACTCCATCTGTTATATTCAATTATGCTGAGTATATTGTTGACAATATTCATGACCAATTGGTTAAGATTCCAACTGAAGGAGTGTTTACATACACATCCTTTATCTTTCATATGTTTTTGTATTTTCAGGCAGATAAGTTTCCAGTAACCCTACATAAACTTGACATAGCAGGAAATCCTCTTTCAGTCATTCTTTGGACCTCTTTAATTAGAAAAGAGTCCACAGAGTTTACCTATGTAGATTTTTCGAATTTCTTCATTCATCCATTGATAAAATTGTTAGAAAATACTGAAAAACGAAGGATAAATGATGAGATGATGAAGATTTTACAGTTATCAGAGCAAACCAAGACTGGAGATTGGTATTTGTATGAAAAATAAACAGAGATTAGAGTTTTTGGATCTAATTTGTTGCCCTACAAATTACCCAAATATGTACCAATGAGGGTTTTTTCCTTGGAATACATCAAGCATATTTAAATTCTGATTCAATTAACTTTATAGCAGCAAAAAAGAAAACACAGTTTAAGTTAAAGAACCATGTGGGACCATTCATTTTCAATCATAGAGATGCAGAGGCAGAAGCAGCTAAGCAGTTATTAGAGTACATATTTGAAGAGAGATTTTATTGGAATTATGATCCAAAAGGGATACTGAGTAAAATGAGGGTTAAGTGTAAATTGACACCCTACATTCATGAGAAAAAACCAGAGATTGAGAAGTATGCTAATCATTGTGAGTGGACAGAGAACACTTTAATAGATACAATGAAGAAAAGTGATACTAGTCATACTTCACAAACTACAGATCAAACAGAAAAAGACACCAAGAGGGTTAGAGAATAAGAAACTTATGTTGCTGAAACCACTACTGAGACTAGGGTCAAGATAAGATATAGTAAAAAAACCAAAATAGATCCAGTGGGTAAAGAGAAGGTAACCATTGATGTTGAAGATACAGATATCCCAGATACCAACACAGATGCTGCCAATATTATCAGAAATGAGCAAATTATAGAGAATAGAAATGAAGAACAAGTTGATAATGGAAATGCACAGTTGATAGAAAAACAACAGAACATGGAAGGATGGTCTTCACAGTCAGCTGAGAAAAATGATCTAGATATCAGGGAAAAGTACAAACAGATTAAGTTAAAGAATGAAGAGATTAAAAATGATATTTTCTCCCAATATCTAAAACAAACACCAAGTGTTCAAGATGTTGGAAATACTGAGAGGGGGGCTGAATCAATATTTCTTTCAATTAGAGCATTAGTTAATCTTCAATTATTATCAGTGTTTGTACAATGATAGCAGCAAACAAGAGGAACACAAATGCACACAATTTTTAAGGTGGAAACCCACTCCGGGACAAAAACCACCTAATGCTTTTCTAATAATTCTTTAATATTCAACTCCAATTGAAAATAAGCTCCAACTTCCTAGAATCTAGAAAAGCATTCTTCTCCAGCTCCCACTGGATGGACGCTCCAACGCCTGAGATTCTTCAGTAGTCAACTGAATGGATGCCCCAACACCCAATGAGCTACAACTCACCCTAGCACCACCCTACCACCCTATAGAAGAATAAAAGAAGAATGGACTCTCGTACCAGGGAAAATGGTCCACTCTACAATGATATAGAATGATGTAGAAGAAGAAGATATACTAGACCATAACCCCAACTTTGACACAACCACCTAATGATGATCCTAGACCTCCCAACACTGCCTCTTCAACCCTTGGCAGATAGACACTAGTACAATTTTTACAATAATGTATTTACAATGACTTAGTACAATGATACCTTTACAATGATTGTATGCAATGCTGCCCACTTGAAGAATTCATATCATTAACTTCTTGCTACTGTTGTGCACCTTGGTTGCTGCTATTTTCATGCTACCCTCTGCTGCAGCTTGATTTTCTTTGCTGCCATAGAAAGTTTGGTCCTTTGCAACCCTTGACAACACATGATCTAGAGCCTTTTTCTTGCCATCTAGGAGCTCGATATTGAATCTGGTGTATATATGTTATTTCAAATGCTCAATATCTAATTTTTGGTCCTGTAGTAGTCCTCTAAGTCGTCTTTCAAATGCCATAGTTCTGACCCAATTTGGATTCTCCAAGAGAGATTTATACCCAATTTCTCACACTGCTCTAATTATGGACTGTTTCAGTAGAACACACTTGTACGGCATGCCACGTGTCACCATTTCTTCATTTATCTCTAAAATTGATAGAGCGCAAATTAAAGACTATGCACTATCCATCACTTTTTAATGAATTCCAATCTGATACTCAGAGAGGGATTTATAACGAATTTACCAAGGTCACTTCTTTGAGATGAATTTGAGAACTGCAAAACCACTTAAGCTCACGAGATCATATCTCCAAAAATATTGTGAAACTTGATTTGAAATTTTTATTGCAGCTTCCTCTGGATTTTGGCTTCACCTCATAAAAATTTCAGCTTCGAGCCTTCGTGAAAAAGTTAGGCAGAAATGCCACGATGACTGTTTCGGATGGCAGATCACTTGCCTAAAGGAAATGAAGATCACAATATATATGAATGTAGAGATTGAGAGGGGCTTCAACAAGTGAACGTGGGAAGATTAGGAGCATAAAAATGTATTTATGAATTTTCAATGACCCATGCCCCAACCCCATGGGGTTTTAGCCCACTAACTGGGGTACAAACCTCAAACATGAATATCTCTCAAACCGTGAAGAATTACATGGCGTGCCATATATCAACGGAAACATATCGACAAGTAGAAACCATCAAAATCATTATTGACCTAGAATATGTTAATTTGGTAGGTCAAACTTCCCATTCAATTTTGGGTTAGCCCCTGGTGTTGCTTGGGTTAACATCAATGACAACCGCTGATCAACAATCTCCCCCTTTGGCATTGATGGCAACACAAGTACTCCCCCCTACGATCATGACACCTCTTCCTACAACATTCTCTCCCCCTCTGACATCAATGGAAAAGGGTAACTCCCCCTGAAACACAACCATCCTGCAGACCTGTACACACTTCCACTCGCGCTGATACACAACCGTCCTGCAGACCTGCACACACTTCCACTCCCCCTTTATATTCTAAAAAAGGAAAATCTAATGAGAACTTGGGAGAATCCCAAGCTTCTGGAAAAGATATTCCAATGCTGGTGAATATTTAATATGTGATTCTTTGGTGCTACTTGGAATCTTGCTACTTGTCCAACTGCTTGCATAACATCTAGTCGGAAGGCTGTTACATAGAGAAGACTACTAATCACATATCTGTACAACCTTTGATCCACATCCTTAGATGAGTCGTCTATGCTCAATTTGAAACCAAGTAAAGACATCTCGAAATCACTTTGCACCTTTGTAGCAAAATTCTTACTTAATCGATCATCATTGCTACCAATTATTGTATCATCCTCTTTAGCTATTAGACATGCTTTAGTTGCTTCATCCAAAACATATATGTCATTTGGAGCTTGAATTGCTGTAGCCACAATTTCACCATACACGCCTTTCCTGATTTCACATTTCGTGGAGTTGAATAGTATTGTGTGTCCTTGATCACACATTTGTCCAACACTGAGCAGATTGTGATTCATGTTTTCAACCAGTACAACATTATTGGCTAGAGAATCTTTGCTTCCGAGAGTGACAGTACCTGATCCTATAACATTTGAAGATCCATCATTTCCAAAGGACACGGTTCCATCCTTCTTCTCTTTCAGAGATACAAATTTATTTCTATCTCCAGTCATATGCGTTGAGCAACCGCTATCAACATACCACACATGTTTGTTCTTTTGAGCCTTCAGAGCGAGAGCACAATTATCATTCTTCTTCTTCTTCCATGTTCGTTCATTCTATGGCTTCGAAGATTCTTCTGGAGGATTTTCAAGTCTGCAGTCTTTGGCTATGTGTCCAAAGTTTCGACACTTGTAACATTCAATATTATTTCTTAAATGTTAAAATCTATTGATATTTCACTGAGCCCTGGGAGGTTCATATTTGACAGATCTCTTGGAATTATATTCATTCCTAGGGTACGTGTGACATTCTATAGCTTTATGACCAAATTTTCCACATGAATAACAATAGCCATAAAAAATATGTTGGTACCTAGATGGAAATTTTCGTCGAGGAATTGTCTTCCAAGGTTGTTCTTGCGAATCTTGTCCAATGAAGTCTTCATGCATGTCAGATCTCATAGGTTCATTGTATTTTGTTGTAGAAGGTCCTGCTTATTCTTCTTTGTAACCGATGCTAGTTTTGTCATTGTAAGATCGTTGATTGTTGATGAGTTATTCCAATGCCCTTGAGTTGTTGGCATAGTTTTGGATAGTTTTTCCTTTCTTCAATTCCTCACGCAGCGAGACTACTTGGGCTTCTAATTCTTCCTTTTCTTGGTTACTTTCTTCCAACTTCTTTTGAAGTGACTCTTCAATGCATTTGTGTTCTTCGACTTCAATTTTGAGACCTTGAACTTGTTCTTCAAGAGTTTTGGAATGGATCTTCTCCACCTTGAGATCTTTTATAAGCTTGATTGCTTCCTCATAAAATTCATCTATGGTCCATCCTTCTTCTTCGTTGTTTGATACCTCTTGCTTATTGTGCTTGGGTTTATTGTGCTTGGCCATAAACAATACTCTCTCATTGGCTTCTTCTTCACTATCATTGTCTTCATTGGATGATGAGCTATCTTCTTTAGAGAGAAAGTTCCTTTTGGATCCTTGCTTGTTGAATTTCTTAAAGCCTTTCTTTCTCTTTGAGTTGCCATTACTTTTGTTTGGAAATTTTGCTGCAAAATGCCCAACCTCATTACAGTTGAAACATATCAATGGAAGTTTACCTTTGAATTGTCCCTTACCAATTTTTAGTTTTCTCGTGAAGTAAGCATATTCTTCATCTGAAAGACCTTCTTCATCATCTCCCTTTTCTTCACACTTGCAGGTGCATGTCTTTTCAATTGAAGTTTGTTTATCCTTATTGGTTTTCTTAGATGCAACGAACGCAGTTTCTAGATGCGAAGTACCCTCTTCTTCATCAAGTCTCATTTCATATGCTATGAGAACTCCATGTAATTCCTCTTAGCTAAGTTTTTCTAGATTTTCACTGTATTCTGAGACCGATACCTTTGGGTTGAATCTCCCTGGTAACGTTCTAAGAATCTACCGTATAATAGTCTTCTCGTCAATTGGCTCTCCCAATCCTTCCAGAGTATTGGTTATTTCATCAACGTATTGAAATTATGCAGCAATGTTGCAATCTTCTTTCATTCTGAGTTGCTCAAATTTTTCTCTATAGATTTGAAGCTTTGCTTCTTTGACATTTGAGTCACCTGCATATATATTCTCAAGCTTGTCCCATACATTTTTGGCGGTTTTGCAACCCAACACCTTATGATAAGCAGATTCAATAAGTCCACTGATAATAATATTCTTTGCTTTTGCATCATTTACCAAATTCTTCTTACCTTGTTCATCCACGGTTGATGTAAATCCATTTTGGATAGTGTCCTATACTTCGTAACCTTGCGCCAAGAGATAGACCTCCATTCTTCCTTTCCAGAGTGCATAATTATTTTCATTGAATAGAGGTACACCATTCTTGGTATGCTCCATGACCTCCTTCCAGCTGTTAAACTGCTATTGAAGGAACCAAGCTCTAATTCCAATTGTTGGAAATACTGAGAGGGGGGGTGAATCAGTATTTCTTTCAATTAGAGAATTAGTTAATCTTCAATTATTATCAATGTTTGTACAATGATAGTAGCAAACAAGAGGAACACAAATGCACACAATTTTTAAGGTGGAAACCCACTCCGGGACAAAAACCACCTAATGCTTTTCTAATAATTCTTTTCAACTCCAATTGAAAACAAAGCTCCAACTTCCTAGAATCTAGAAAATCATTCTTCTCCAGCTCCCACTAGATGGACGCTCCAATGCCCGAGATTCTTCTGTAGTCACTGAACGGATGCACCAACACCCAATGAGCTACAACTCACCCTAGCACCACCCTACCACCCTATAGAAGAATAAAAGAAGAATGGACTCTCGTACCAGAGAAAATGGTCCACTTTACAATGATATAGAATGATGTAGAAGAAGAAGATATACTAGACCATAACCCCAAATTTGACACAACCATTTCCTCTTCAACCCTTGGCAGATAGACACTAGTACAATTTGTACAACAATGTATTTACAATGACTAAGCACAATGATACCTTTACAATGATTGTATGCAATGCTGCCCACTTGAAGACTTCATATGATGAACTTCTTGCTGCTATTATGCACCTTGGTTGCTGCTCTTGTCATGCTACTCTCTGCTGCACCTTTCTTTGCTTTTCTGCCGTAGAAAGTCTGGTCCTTTGCAACCCTTGACAAAACATGATCTAGATTTTTCTTGCCTTCTAGGAGCTCGATATTGAATCTAGTGTATCTCTGTTATTTCAGATCCTCAATATCTTATTTTCAGTCCTATAGTAGTCCTCTGAGTCTTCTTTCCAATGCCACAGGTATGACCCAATTTGGATTCTCCAAGAGAGAGTCATACCCAATTTCTCACACTGCCCTAATTATGGAATGTTTCAGTAGAGCACACTTGTACGGCATGCCACGTGTCATGTTTTCTTCATTTGTCTCTGAAATTGATAGAGATGAACTTATAGACTGTGCACTATTTGTCACTTTTTACGGAATTCCAATCCGATACTCAAAGAGGGAGTTATGACAAATTTACCAAGGTCACTTCTTTGAGATGAATTTTAGTAGCCTGCAAAAACCCTTACTTCCACAGATCATATCTCCAAAAATATTGCGCAACTTGATCTGAAATTTTTACTGCAGCGTCCTCAGGATTTCCTCTTCGCCTCATAAAAATTTCAGCTTCTGAGCCTTCGTAGAAAAAAAGTTAGAGCGAAAATTCCACGATGACCTGTTTCAGATGGCCGAATCCCTTGCCTAAGGAGGAAATGAAGATCACAATATATATGAATGCTTAAGTTGAGAGGGGCTTCAACAAGTGAACGTGGGAGGGATTTTAGGAGCACAAAAAATATTAATTATGAATTTTCAATGACCCATGCCCCAACCCCATGGGGTTTTAGCCCACTAACTGGGGGTACAAACTTCAAACATGAATATCTCTCAAACCGTGAAGAATTACATGGCGTGCCATATATCAATGGAAACATATCGACAAGTAGAAACCATCAAAAGCATTATTGACCCAGAATATATTAATTTGGTATGTCAAACTTCCCATTCAATTTTGGGTTAGCCCCTGGTGCTGCTTGGGTTGACATCAATGACAACCGCTGATCAACACAAAATAGACTTTTATCTGCCTTTGATTACGCAAATAAAAATCTGATCATGTCAGTCTTACAACCTACAGTGAAGGTTCCAAAGACAATTTCAGATTACAAGAAGATTGATTTAGAAGTCCAAACATAAAAAATTCATGCTCTTGATCAGATAGAATTTCATAGATAGAGTTCAGAGATTATGTATTCTACTATTACAACCAAAGCTATGAGTGTTCAGAAACTTTAGAACACAATCAAAAGTATGAAATATCAAATGAAGCTTGAAAAAGCATCCTTATATGCTAAAGATCTCAAAATTAAATCTTTAAAAGAATTGGTCTTGCAGGTTGGATATGACCTTGCAAATGTCAAAGCAGCAGAGCAGTTAGTGAAGAAGAAAAATGAGGACATTGCAACATTGAGGAAACAACTTAAATTTCCATCAAGTAAACATCCTCAAGCTAAGGAAATAATACAATGATAGAATGAGAAAGATGACATGATGAATTTAATCTTTCAGCTGAAACCACAGATCAAAGAAATGGAGATTCAAATGGATAAGCTTGTCCATGAAAAATAAACACCAAAAACACCAGAAATTCCTTCAGTTATTACTATGGTCACTACAATTGTGCCTTCAACTCTAGCGAAAGAGTTGGCACCCAAAGAGCCACTGGCTACTGCAGTGCCAATGACATCATCTACAACATCAGCTACAGAGTCATCCACCACAATAGCTCAGCCTACAAGTGAGGCCAACAAGCTAGTAAAAGCTATGGAAGAAATGCCACTTCAAACAAGTGAGATTAACAGATTGAAAAATATGGTCGATAACCTTGAAAATACAAACAAGTTAGCTCAAATAAATGCCAAAACACGAGCAAAGGGCTAATAGGTTAAATGAAGAACTGAGGAATTTACAAAAGGATTAACCTTAAAGGAGCCAATGTCATATATGAAAAACTATTTATGGAACAAAATCATTGAAGCCATCACTGATGTTTGGCCCTCAATTCAAGTGATCTTTGAACAGAGAAGTTTACTCAAATCAACATTAGCAGAAATTCATAATACTAAAGATGAGCTTGATAACAAACCTGAGCAAGCAATATAATTGATCAAGTTTCTTAACAGAAAAAACAAGCAAGAACAAGAAGAAATTGAGATTACTGATAGGACTGAAACAATCCTTGAAATAAGGAAAGTCCTCACCAAGAAGAACCTGATGAAACAACTCGAAGAGAAGTGTGAGAATATGAATATTGCAATAACCAGGTTTATGGTAAAATTTGAAAATCTTAGGCAAAGAAGTCTGCCTAACATTTTGGTTATCAATGATAAGCTTATGCCTCAGGAGGATTATAATAAAAAGATTAAAGAATATGAAAGGAGAAAGTTGAAAAGATAGGCGGACAAGACACTCCAATAGGAAAAGTATTACTCAAAAGTTTTGGGGATTTATTTTATTTGTAGCATGAGATAAGACACTTGTTTGTCATAGAACCAACCTTTTCCAGGTATACAGAAGCAGCTGAGAATTTCAGGAAGTTAAAGAAGATACAAATTCCAAATGAGGAAGCTTGACAGTCACTTATAGATTTACTGTGAAAGGTAAAAGGCATAAAGGTAAAATGGTAGAAAAACAGTTCGTTGATTTTCAGTCAAAACAGATTGTTTACAACATTAAATAGTTTTATAGTGGTCAAAGGGTATCCAAGTTTAAAGAGTATCAGGTATCAAAGAGTATCCGAGTGAAAGAGTGAAAGAAAAATCAGACCAGATTTAAAAACAGAAATAAAATATCTTGGCCAGCAAAGAGGACACCAAGGCAACCAGCTGCACCTTATCCACAATCATTTTCTATTTTATTTGGATCAATAGGAAAACTTGCTGATTTGTTAAGCATATGTCTCTATTTAGTTGTAAAGATATTCCTATTTTCCTTAGATAATTCCTAGAAGCATTCTAGGATATTTTGTAAACAATTATGTATAAATACTTCATCTTTAAAAGTATTATTGTGGAATAAATTGCTGAAGATTTCTATAGTCATTTCTTATTGGACTTGAAGTCTTTTTGTGTTTCAAATCTCGAGTAGTAGATTGGATCAAATCAATTAACATCATATTTCAAGATTCACGTGATGAGCTATTGAAGTGAAGTATTTCCTTCTTGTAATTGTTTATCTTTCTTTGTTACATGCATCCATTATGTGTTTTAAATTTGAATGAATAAACAAGAGTATTACTTTAGGAATTGTTAAAAGCACCTTGTTTTTAATGTTTATCATTTCTATGTTTGCGCTGATTTGCAGAGTAGGGAACCCTTAATTTCTCCCTCTTTCGTTTGACCCCTGCCTACTACTTCTCTTTTCCGTATTAAAGAACCCTTCATTGCTATTTATCCTGATCATATCACCTCACCAAACAACCTTCCAAGATCTTCAAGGGTTATCTATCTTGCCCTGAAAACATTTGAATTTTTGACCTTGACCCTAGCTCTGTCTGCTTGATTTTTGACTCCTCATCCCAATTGACAAACATATTTCCCACTATCCATCTCATTAGGTGATTTTTCCCACCAAATCAATGAAACCAAAACCAAATTGCACAATCATAACTAGCCTAATATTTTATAAATCAAAACAAAGTTAAATATTATAGAGAGAGCCCTCTCCGAACCCTAGGAAGGCTAGATCCTAGATTTTAAAAGTTGGTCTGTGGTTACATCTAGTGTTCTTAGACTTTAAACCAAAATCTCACAACTTTAGAATTACTAGAGTGATAACATACTAGCGACCATACTGGGGAAATAACCAATCCTCAGTCATAAAATAAGTCTTAAAGAAATCCTTTCCATCATCTTTTTGCCTTTAAGAGTGTTTTATAAGTTGTGAGTATCATTTTTATCAAAAAATTGTAATTCTAGCTTCTAGGAAAGTTTATCATACCAGGTCTAACCTGGATCCTAAATATCCTATTATAGTGGACAACCCGGACATAATTGGCAAAAAGAAAAAAAAAGATAGAAGATTTAGATGTTAAAATTTCATTAAATAAAGTCAATTCATTACCAAAAAAATTAGTGAGTTTACATGATATAGATTTTGATTTGAAATTTGAAAATTCTTTGTTCATAAGCAAATCTGAAAGTAATTTAAGTGCTACTGTTTTAGACCCTGTTTTATTTCATTTTTGGAAACAAAACAAAAAAATATTACAGTAGAATCTGAATTAAAGAAAGTCAGAAATCAAGACAAACTTAAAGAGATTAATGCCACTATTCTTAAAGAAATTGATGAGGCCATAAAATTAGCCCAATTGTTAGCATATACATCTAAGATTTCTATTCCTCATTTAGATACCACTGCATCATATATAGTTTCTACTACCATCCAATCTACAGATCCATTTAGTCCCAGATTACCCTTACAACCTAGAGTATTATTTTCGTCATCCCCTACATCCATTTCACCCACTAGTTTACCTTCCATTTTTTCAAACACATCATTCTCATTTCCTAGTAGTTCTTACATTCCAGTTTCACTTCCTAGTACCTCCACTTCATATTTTAGTTCTTCTACTATTTTTTCTAGTTCAGTATTCTATAATCCAGTTTCATTAGCTACCTCTTCCAGTACAGCTCCAAGCTCTTCCATTTTACCTCCTAGCCAAGCTAAAATTCAAGCTATGGCTGCTAGGTATGCTCCCCTAGTTATTCCAGGACAACTTCATGACATGCCTCAATATTATCAAAGTAAGATACCTTAATTTGATGCTACCACACAGTACACTGCACAACAGCACACAAACAAAATGACAGATTACTTTGAACTCCATGAGATAGATGATTCAGATGTACAAATGAGGTTGTTTGCACAAACATTAACAGGAGAAGTCAAGAAATGGTTTAAAGTCCTTACTGCAGGTGGTATAGCTGATTTAGTTGTTTTCCATAGATTATTTTTAAATAAATGGGAAAAGAAGAAAAAACCCCTACAAATATTGTCTGAATTTGATGCAATGAAGAGATCTCCTAATGAGTCAGTACAAGACTACTGCACTAGATATAACAAAGTTTACAATTCAATTCCTGCAAATCTAAAACCCACTCCTGACTCTGTCTTACTCAAATTCCCAGATGGATTTGACACTCACATGGCATATCAGTTAAGAGAAAGAAATGCATAAACATTGGAAATAATGCAAACATATGTTGTAGGTGTAGAAGTAAACATTTTAACTAAAAAGACAAGATTAAGAAATGAAAGGAGAGTAACTATGAAAGAAGAAGCCTCTAGTTCAGACACAAAAATAGATATGTTAGATAAGAATTTATAGGGAATGATGGATAGGTTAGATAACATAGAAAGAAGACCTCAATGGGATAATCAACAACAAATTAGAAATCCCAATTTTAGAAAAAAACATAAATTCAGGAAAATCAAAAGAATCAGTCCTAGACCAAACAATAAGACATCCATTTCCTGAGAACTATGCTGAGAGTTCTCAAAACAATGTTGAGGATGAGTATACCATAAATTTAGTGGGAATAGATGATAATAACACTATCTTTCTCACACAGGAAGATCAAGAGTTATTTGAACTCCAACAACTCCAATTAGATTCAGGTGAATCCTTCGATTATAAACAAGGTTATGATTTTGCCATAAATTAAGTTCATAAGAAATATAACCTTAGGAGTAAGAAAAATACTGAACCTTATACTAAGAAAACTCCTCAAAATGAAAACGAGAAAACAGTAGAAGCCCCAACAAAAAAAGTTCTGCAAATTCTCCCTAGGGAAAATAGGCAAAACTCTAGTTCATCCCACAAAGTTTCCAGCCCCAAAATTTCACCAAGTCCAAAGATTGTTGACATTACAGATGAGGTTGCTTGAGCTACAAAATATTCACAAAAATATGGTGCTGAAAAAGCATCTAATTCTTCTAAAACAACAAACTTAGATCCTAAATCATCCACTGCTGATCCAAAATCAGCAGATCCAAAAGCTATCACTGCAAAAACAGATTCTGAAAATTCTAAATCTGAAAAAACATCTACTGCTTCACAAACCATTCCTGAAAAGAAAACAAAGAGCAATAAGACACAAGAAACTCAAACTGAAAGTGAAAATATAACTGTAGAAAAACAAGATAAACCAACACAAACTATAGTTACCAAATAAGAGTTAATTCAAATAAGTAAATCTCAACCTTCATTCAATATACAAACTGAAATTGCAAAGTTAAAAAACCAATTCTTTTAACAAAATTGGTAAAACATGATTTGTATAAATCAACCATCACTAAAACATTAAACATAAATGATGGAGAAGACTCCATAAACTTGAATGATGATCAACCAGAGTTAATATTTGGCCTAGATGTAAATGGAAAGCATCAAGATGGATTAGTTCGTCCATTTTACATCAGTTTAACAATTCATGATCAAATATTACACAACACAATGTTAGATTCAGGAGCTTCACATAATTTAATGCCCAAAGCTATATTGGAAACCTTGAACTTAGACATTACAAGGCCTTACAAAGATTTATTTCCATTTGACTCAAGCAAAGTAAAATCCTTAGGATTAATCAAAGATTTATGTGTAACACTAGTTCAATATCCTGGTAAGAGTATACTTATGGACATTGTAGTAGCTGATATCCCACCTAAATATGGAATGTTATTATCTCGCTCATGGGGAGAAGAGTTACAAGGATCTCTACAATTGGACATGTCTTATGCTACTATATTAGTTTTTGGTCAACCTAAGAAGTTATATAGGGAAACATTAATGAAATATATGGTAAGTAATGCAGCAAGATCAATAAATTACCCAATTTATGCTACACCTACTGACCTAGATTCATTCATCCTATGTAATGCTGAAACTGATAATGAAATCAAGACTGAACTAAGCAAAGAAAAGAAAATACAAAACAATGATAATATCTTTCATGAATGTTTATGGAATTTAGACTTTGATGGCTTAGTAAATTAGTTAGGAGCAGAAGCAAGAGTATGGATAACTAATGTAGAGAAAAATTATGCAGAAGGCCATGCTTTCAGACTAAATTTCAAATGTATAAACAATATGGATGAGTATGAAGCCCTCATCTTAGGACTTCAGATCATTGGAAATTTAGGAGGTAAAATAATAGCAATAATGGGAGACTCAGAGTTGATTGTAAAACAAATTAAAGGTGAATATTCTGTTTACAATCCTAGATTAGGCCAATATAGAGAGACTGTACTAGATTTGATTGATGATTTATTGGAATGTAATTTCTCTGCAATACCAAGAAGGCAAAATTTACAAGCACACTCTTTAGCAACCTTTGCTAGCACTTGTAATTTAACTTTTCATCCTAATCATATGTATACTGTAGAAGTAAAGCATAGACCAATAATTCTAGACAACCTCAAATATTGGCAAATTTTCTCACAAGATTAACAAATTTATCATTTTATGAATAATGAAGGTGAATTTTAGAACTGTAAAATAGACATTGATTGTACCATAGATCAAGATTTAGATAATGAAATAGATTTGAATAATGTAGATGTAAATAAATTAAAGTTTGCTAGACCAACTAAATTTAGTCAATTAGATATAGATAACTTAGAGAGATTAGAAATTGATGAGATAATTGATGATGAATATGAAATATTAAATCTGAAAGATAATTTCTTACCAAAAGGTTTAACTCCTTTAGAGGATTTATTTGACTCAAATGATGTAGCTAGAAAACCCAAAATGTAGCCACTTAGATATGACATTGAGGAATGCAACATAGGCACAGCACTGAAACCCAAAATGATTAAACTTTCCAAAGCCTTACCTCAACGGGAAAAGGAAAAATATATTGCTCTTTTTAAGGAATTCCAAGATGTTTTTGCTTGGAGTTATGAGGACCTTAAATCCTATGACACCAATATAATTTATATCTTGGAATCGACATGTTGGAGTTTCTAGATGATTTTCACCTTGACTTAATTAATACACATTATTTAACCAATTTTCCTAAGTTTATGCTTACGAAACATTAAAAAAAATGTTTAATAATCTAATTAAGTCACTTCTAGGTGGAATTTATAGAAACGATTTATGGGTCTTGGAGATCTCGTGTCCTCTAGCCTCTCCACAAAGTTTCGTGGCTATAAATCATCCGATTCTACAAAAACTAATAGGTTGGAGCTCTCTTAAACTTGATTTTCCTTAGATTTGCTCGTTTCTTTGAAGGAAGCTTCTCTAATTTCAGATTGGTCCCCATTTTTCATCATTTCATATGTTGTAAGTGTTCCATGGAGCCTTTCCATGCTTAGATGGTTTAAATCTTACATTTCTTAATTTGGACTTTGGCATTGAACTTAGGAGTTAGATATCTCAACAAATTTTGAACAATTGTAGCATATTAGAATGTATCACCATGTCCGTTCATAATGTTTACTATTGCATCCAATATGAGAAAGACACTTCCTTTGCTCTCATCCTCATCCATCTTCATATTTTCATATTATATCATGCATGTTTGTAATTTTCAAATATTTACCTTCGTGTCCCCTTCATAGCTATTTACTATTTTCTTTCTCACATATCCTTGGTTTTTTTGTAGTACATCTCTTTTACAAATTCTATTATAGTAAGTCCTCCCAAGATGCCATTCATTGCCTTAACATTACTTTCATATTTATTCTTACCAACTCATCAGTTGGAGTTCTCTCACGTTCTCATGCCCATTTACATCTTGACTGGCCATTTGCAAAAAATCTTCCTTCTAGTGATTAACTTAAGACTTGAAGGAACCTACTTTGATACCAATTGGAGAAATGTTGCTTATAGTAAGTGAGGGGATGGGGTCAATGAGTAAAAGGATTATTTTAACACAAGTTAAACTTTAACAATTCATTTAAAAGAAATACTTATTATAAGTCAAATCACTTGAGAAATGGACATGACACAAATATTTTAGGTGGAAATCCATAAAAGGGAGAAGACAACCATTCTTCTTGTTCTCTTCTTAAATATCCAATATTTGCATACAAATGTTCACTAGAAACAACTAATAAGAATGCACCTACTCCCTTTTCAAACTTTTGTTGGTACCCACCAAGAGGAAGCACCAAATTCCTTATAAGTTTTGTTGGTAGACACTGCACCCACTCCCTCAATTTATTCTTGCTGGCACCAAAGAGCTAGAGGCACCAACCCCAAATCAGTGTTGACCTCCCTTTCATATGATTTTTAGGCTGGATCCATTATTCCTAAGATAAAATTCAAAATCCACACAACCTTTTAGTAAATTCTTCTCTATTCAGCAATGTACACATTTATTCTTATAATAACACATCCTCTAACATTATCAATACATTCTAACAATTATGGTAATATCCAATCAACATCATATAGTAAAAAACCCTACAATACATTGATAGCAATTATCATGCCTATTAGCAATAAATTCACTAGCTCAACAATCAGATAAATCCTATCACGAAACTAAACCTTTTCATTGAATATTATTTAGTAATACATCCCTACAACACTAACTCAAGATACAAAAATTTTCATTCAGCTAACCTCAAAGTTTTGACCAACAACTTCAACTTCATCAGAATCCTAACTTGTGAGCTCAGCACCTCATATACATTCTTGCTCAAAACATATAGTAGGCCTTCTAATGTATAAAAATTATTGCTCTATCTTTTAGCATGTAGTCTTGTCAAAAAAACAAGAGCCACAACAATACACCAATTCAACATTTCATGAAATTTTAGCACCTCCATGTCCACAACATTATAACCCTAGATTTCAAAATGTTGTACATCAAGCTTTAGATTTCATTACTCATAACAAACATAGAAAAAAATATAAAAGAGGGCCTTCACTAGTCATTCTCAACAATATTTGTGCACATGGAAGTATAATTACATGAAAAAACTATCCAAATTAACCATCTATTTCATTACAACCTTCAAGATGGATATAAGAAATAAATGTGACGCCTTATACAAATCGAAAGTCGTGGTGATGTAGACAAGTCTAGTTACTAGGAAAGTCCATGAAACATCAAAGGCACACAATATCTCAAATGCACCATATGATTCATATTTAAATAGTACTAATCAAGGAGGAAAATCCAATTCCATTGCCATCACTCAAATATTCCACAGGCTTGGAGCTTGATAACATGTTTTATAAGTAGATCAAAGAACTTACTAGACAAATGCACTAGAATGAGATTTGACCCTACAAGATGGTCAATTATGAATTTGGTTTTGACATCAATATTTGACCCTGGAAGATGGTCAATTAGGAATTAAGTTTACACATAGATAAGCCTTATTTCATTGAAACCACCAAGAGTTTGGTTTCACATGTCTAGCTTAGATTTAGTTCATTAAGCTAATCACTCCAACCACCATTGCTCCGTCAAACAAAACCTAGATCATTGATCGAATTGCATTAGAGCACAGGGCATGATAGTCATGATTCCAACCATTACTCTAATGTGGAGCTCGATTCCATACATACGAAGATACCATACTGAAAAATTTTATACACCATAGAACCATATGAAGATAAAATACACCATATGAAGATAACAATAATGCAAAATGTTATATACCATTAGATCTCCATTACACCAGAAAAAATGGAAAATCAAGACCAATTTAGGGTTTGTAGAACATCTTAGAATACACCTTAAGTCCTCTTGTGCTAATATGCAATTCTCTCACTCACATTCTTCACACTAGGTCAAAGACAACCAACTAGATATATGACCAACTCATTCATCGCTTCTCCTTTGTTTCCATTTGATATTGAAGCATTTATGTAGTTTTATATGGT
Organism: Pinus albicaulis; assembly: GCA_034641835.2. Lineage (NCBI taxonomy): Eukaryota > Viridiplantae > Streptophyta > Pinopsida > Pinales > Pinaceae > Pinus > Pinus albicaulis. The sequence continues at coordinate 1,470,076,705 of CM076581.1, forward strand.
GACCAAATCTAGGGAAACATGAAATATGGTAAATTTCTTCGACCCAAAAACCATGGGAATTTCCATGGATAAGAAAATAAATCAATTTTTAAGTTGTGGTTTTCATTACACCAGACGAATTACATTGGGCCGCAAGAAATAAATAAGTCTAATGGGATATAGACATTGATTTCATAAGGTTAATCTGCATTACCGATGTTGGATATGCACTTCAAATTAATGGAGGAAACCAGTGCCTGAAGAATTAACCAACATCCTAGCAACAAAATGATCACTCAATGCTTCATCCAGTCATCAATAACTTCTCTAGGGATATTTAATTTGATTTTCATTCTACATCAACAATTTTCAAACAAAATTATTGCATCAACACAAAGCCATTATTCTTGATGGCAAACACTCAAACTACCATGTATGAAAGATCTCATAAAAATATTAGTACCATGCCAACCACTGTATCAACAAATCATTATTGACATGAATTCCAACATAATTAGTTCATACCCATTATCTATGGAAGACTTAACTTTCCTACTTATATTATTTTATTTTCTATACTTTTATCAAGGCTATAGTTTTATTAATTCCTTGAACACATAATAACTTCCTTGCTTTTGAAAGTAGTCATGCCTTGAGAAAGCAATATTTCTTGGATATGTGTGTCTTTTGATCATCTCTCCAATTCCTATATTGTGAGAAATGGAATTTGCTCCTTCTAGAAGTATAGTCAAAATTATCAAGTCATTTTTTCTAAAAATATTTAAGGAATTTCCATATTAAAGTCCTATGTGTTAGAATGTGTTGTTTTTCATTCTTGTTCAAGCCCATTAAACATTTACACCATTATGGTGTATTTTAGGGAAATTTACGTGCAACAACTACTATATATCAATGGCATCTACCTAACCTCTCTCAGGGTCCTCTCGTAAAATTCATTAGTTTTTGTTTCTCTTGAGATTTTATTAGATTGGTATAGGTCTAGCTACTTTGATAATATTATATTATGCCACAACTTTGAATATTTTTTCAAACAACATGCTTAATTATTTCTTACAGATCATTTATAGATTACTTAACCTTGTTGCTATTTTCATTATATATTTTTTTATACTCCTATCAATATCGTTAACAAATGGGATAATTTCCCTTAACTTTGAAGGTATTGATGTCTTAAGCAAACACTAGTTCCTGAAATTATGTTATTTTTTATACTTTTATGCCCAATTTTCTAGAACGATGATAATATAACTTTATCTAGGTGCATTTTGGTGCATGAAGAGGATTATTTCATAATGCACTTGAGTTATTTAACTTTCTTAGTCTTCTAGGTATATTTTCTAATTAGAAGAATACTTCTATCTTTTTATTTCATTTGTAGATGAAAGTTGTGTGTAGTGTAGTTCTTATGCTTGTAGTATTTTTTTTACTTGAATTGGTTAGCATACCCTTTTGTGTAATGGAATCCTTTCGGATATTTCTTCAAATTATTTAAACACTTTGTTTTATTCATAACCTACATTTTAAAGTGTGTATAATCCATTTTAGTCAATTCCTTTTTAACTTCAACTTCTTTATTTGACATCATGTCTTTTAGAATGCTAAATTTATTTACCTATACCAACACTAGAAAAATATATTTCATTAGTAGGTAAACCTACTTATCGTGTCCATGTAATAATATTATGAGATATAATTATTATTATGTTATGTACAAAAATATTTTTAATATTGAAAAAATAAAATAACCTGGAATTATTTCACTCTAGATTTGATTATTATTTCTCATACCAAAACTTAACAATAAAATATGCTAATATTATTAATTGCATTATAGAGCTTATTCACTTTAGTAATATTTTATTTGATTCTCAGAGAATGGAAAAGTGACCACCACAAGTTTAGCAACATTGTTAATAATATTGAAATTTGAATAAAAGAGATAAAATAGTTGCATTAGATTATTAATTTTAATCTTGATGTATTTAAAAGTGATGGGAAATATCATAAATTTAGTCTAACGACTACATAAGGAAAATTTGAGGGGCTAAATTTATCTCGTCAACTACTTTTCCATGGTTTTTTCCAATAAGAAAGTCAACTATTTCCAATTTTTGTAAATGATTCAACCAAAATATATGTGTATTTGATTGTTAGGGAGGGGAAAAATGACAACCAAAAGTTTAGCCATATTGTCAATAATAATGGTGTAAAAGTTTAATATGCAATGAATGAAAGAAAGAGAATAATTAGACAAATTTATTAAATATATAAAGTGATAGACAAGAGCATAAATATGAACTCTAATAAACCTTATTAGTGTTGAAAAACATTGTCTAACAACTACATATATATATAAGGTAAATTTATGGGACTAAATTTCTCTCATCAACTAATTTTCCATGGTGTTTTCCAAAGAGAAAGTCAACAACTTATATTTTATTCTAAAATGATTCAACCAAATTTGATGGGATAAAAGTTTCTTACTCTAAAATGCACCAAAATTTTCTTTAGACTATATAAAATTCTTGAGGGTTTAAATATTTTTACAAAATATTATGGTTAGTATTTGAATAATTAATAAATTTTCTTCACTTTAAGATAAGAATATTTAATATTTTCCCTGCATACAAAGAAAATATAAAGGAAAAAGAGAATAAACACCCCCAATACATTGACAATGTTCCATGGAAGCTTGATTAGAAGAGTATACAAATTTTAATCACTCAATGTATAATACATATTTAGACTAACATTCCAACACAATACTAAAAGTTACTAGTTATTAGAGTACACTTACAAAAAAAAGGAAAATGATAGAAGGAAAACATACCATGATAGTTTTTTTTGTTTTCTTTTTAAACATTGCATTGCAACAAGTGACATCTTCAAAACTAAATGATAGAAATTAAAAGAAAAGGACAAACTAATGTTTCATGAATATATCTTGTGTAATGTATTTAGGTGCCTTCTACAAGAATGAATATTTGACTCAGGCTCAGGTGAGAATTTCCATATTCTATTTATTTTGGACCGAACTCGCCTATCAAATTGGTTTAATAGAATAGTGGGCACCTTCCTTCCATTCCTCAGGTGAATTATTCCATTCCAAATAAATATGTGTCGGATCAATTCAATTTTGAAAGAGTAGATAGATCAAATGCAATGCATCGACATCCGCGAAGGATCTGAAAAATAGACAACACTACAATCAGATACATATCAATTAAACATTTCCTACGAAATTATAGTTGGAAAGTTGATTTTTTAACTCTTATGTGGCCTATGTTTGAAGAAGATGAGTACACAAAAAAAATTCATTATAAAAACAATCTATATCTGGATAAAATATTACCAAATTTTACTTTCCTCCATTGCATTTTTAACACCATGTTCTCAATGTTTATTGGATGAGAGGGAAATTTCTATTTGAGAGTGTTGAATTTCAACCCAAAATTTAGTAGCTTAGTTGTATTTTCTAGAAACCTATCACCATCACCCTTCCCTTAAGGTCCTATCCACCAATGACCCCTTGGTAAAAATGGAGTGACATTCAAATTGACTTTTGAAATAATATGTAGTTCCTCCTTTATCTTTAAAATATGCAAACATTTAATTTTATGATCTCTCTCCTCTTCATCCTCCATCCTTATTAAATAGGTTAAGAATTTGCTATTCCACTAAAGTCATCTCAAGATAAGCCAAATAGTGTGTGACACGTCCAATTAAACACCCTAGATCTAGTGCAATAATATATAATTCATCTCATAGAAGAGGATGAGAAGAACATCTCTATGTATCCATGTAGGTCGACCTATTTTGCAGACACTTTAGAGCTTCTAGAAATCCTACTTCAAACTTAAGATCCCACTCCATACTTCCCAATCTAATCTCCTACACACATACATCACCAAATATTAAGGTGTTTGCATATGTGGAATAAAAGTTAGTATGCACCAAAATCTATAATAATAACCAAACCACATTCACATATAAAAGAACTTGAAGTATGAAAATGAATTCCCAATTTCCATTGATTAACAAGAATAATACAAAATAAATTATAACTTGATTCAGTAGTGTACAATCATCCGCTCACTAGCACTCCTCTTCCCTCAACTTATAGGAAGACTACACTCATCTCACATGTAAGAGGATAAATTTCTAGCAATAATTCACAAGAATTACTAAGCTATTATCTTTATCACCTCCATCTCCCCTTGAGAGGGGTCTCACTATATAAGCTATTCCCACAATTGAGAGCAAGTATATGGAAACCAAGGGCCATGATAAATTAGGAAGATTCCCGAATACTTAACCCCAACCAACTTAGAATAAGGTTTCTCGACATGAACCCGTGGGGAATAAAGTACTCTATAAGTTTGACCTCCATTGTTCCCATGCCAAAGAAATGTTACATACTAAAGTGTGAGGTTGTTGTACTACAATGAAATTATGTGTGAGATTATGGAAATTCCATGGGAGTGATGGGCTAGCTAAAAAGGGAAAACATGGAGGAAGAGGGATGCATTTACATCAACCAAATTTGGAAGCTTGAGCTTAGGTTCCTATACTTGACATAAGGTGGAAAAAAGCGATATACCAATCTTTTAGTTCATTTTTAAATAGTTCAATGTAGATATAACATATGCTTTTAGGTTTAAATGAAAAGTATTATAGATCAAATAATGAGATTCATTTGAAATCTTGGAATTACTTGGATCTAAAGAATTGAATAGGAAAAATATGCCATATTTTCACCACTTTGTTATCTAGGGTAAAGAAAAAGTAACGGTTAATTGATAACTCCCTTTGAAGTTTAGTTTTTTAGTAAAGTGGGGGAAGTGAAAGTGAGACAGTTCAAAGCCATTTTTTAGATTATTAGGTATTATAAATCAGTCATTTTTTAGATTATTAGGCATTATAACTCAATACATATATTTAGGCATGCTCCATTATTAAGTGGAGGACGTAAGTAGATTTAGTTCCTTCTTATTCAAATTAAGGAAATGTGCCCATGTGGCCTATACTTTCTTTCAACCTAGTAATACATGAAAACTAAACAAATTGAGTGAATCATAAGGTCCACCAATGTGAGGAATGTTTTAATAAATGGTTTAATAAATATAAGTTAATTGAATCTAGTGAGAGTTATTAGATTCTTGATCTTTGGGGAGAGGGCTCTCCTAGTTTAGTGGAATTTTATCACAACAAAGTGAGGCCCACTTTAACCTCTAACAAGACTTCCATTTAATATTTTCAAATTAGTTTGGTTCTAAAGTAAGTATATTTCATTCACTAGTATTCAAATTAAGAAAATGTACCAATATGACTTGTACTTTCTTTCAACCTAGTGAGAAATGCATATCGATAGAATTCACTCATAAGGGTCACTGAGACGTAAGGAATGGTTTAATAGAACTAAGATAAATATTTAATAAGCTTAAGGTAAATAAATATTTCCACCTTCTATGATCAATCTTTGGGGAGAGGAACATTATTGTTTGGTTGAATTTTCATTACATTAAGGAAGTGAGGCACTTTAAGTGCTAATAGACATTCTATTTAATATTTCAAACTAGGTTCCTTCTAACTCGCTTCAAAAAATAAGTTCTATTCAATACCTTATTATCCATTACTTGGATATTTGTTGAAACCATTTAAAAATAGAACCAAATCTACTCTAGTTATATCCATAATACCCATATCTAGATTCATTCAACTTCAAATTCATTCCAATTGTTTAAGTCGAGAACCATATGTGTAATACCCAAATATGTAGTGGTCATATTCATATTATTTTTCCTCCAATACATTCCATCAGAATGGAATATTTTAAACCTCCATCTAATATAAAAAAATCTAAATAATATAAACAAATCTAAATACATCCAAGCAAATATAAATACATTCAAAACGTTCAAATAACTTCATGTGTTACTTTAGATTCATAGGAGTTGTTATATCATCAATCTTGTTTTTCAAGACTGTATAATTGCTTGAAGGTTTCTCTTACTATGTCCCCAAAATGAAATAAGGCAGAGGAATTATATGTGATATATTAGTTTTCAAAATTCAAATAAAAAGGATTAATTCCTTGATTTCTTTCCATAGGTTAAAGATGATTACCTATATAAATGAAAAGCATTCGACAACCTACCTATATGGGCATACCTACCTATATGGGTATCTCTAAATTTTGTAGTTAGAGTTATGTTTGATAATCCCTAAAATATCACCATAATGGAAATACAACCCTAGACGTTATCCCAAACATTATTATTATGGGCACATATACTAAGAAATCAACATGAAGGTTGTTATGCAATAACAATAACAAAAGTTACAACCAATTTTCCACCATGCAATGTGTGGAGTAAGCCTATTAGAATTTGAGCGTTCATCTTTAGAACAACTAACTCTTGTTATCTTAATACCACAACCCAACAAATTCAACAGGTGAAATTTATAATAAAAATTTATGTCTACAAAATTGATAGTGAAATTATTTGATATTCCTCATTATTTTATTGTTTTACTAGTAGTAGATCAAACATAAAGTTAGAAAATAACAAATTTACATAATAATCACATTATGTTTTATTTCTAATTCAAAAAATATTATTTATTTTTATGTGAATATAGACATTTTAATGTTTTTTACCCTTGGTTTAGTGATCATCCTTGATCTCAACAAAAATAAAGAGGTAACTTATGTAGAGGACCTTAAGCATGCCAAGAATAAAAAAAAATAAAGAAACAAAAGGTTACCAAGACATCAAACTAATAAGCATGAGAACACCAAACTTTATAACACTCATTAATTATTCCTTGTTTGATATGAAATAGAGTGTCACCTTCTCCTTGAGTAGTGAAAATAGAAGAAAAAAATCCCCTTCATCTAGTTTTTGTTGGAAAATCTATTTCAATCATATAAAGAAAGAACTTATTGCTCTAGTAGATGACATGGAAAATGTTGGGTAGTTACATTTTGAAGTAATGATTATGCAGTAGGTGTGGGATAAATGCATTAATGCATTGTTATAAATCCCATTAATAATGTGTAAGTATGTATCCATTTAGGGAAGTAGGACTTTACCTTTTTCCTAATAAGTTCACCCTCCCATGAAAGAAAATAATAAAAATGTTTAGTTTTGTTAGATGAAAAATATCACTAAGATTGTGATCTTAATTCTTTATTTTTCTTTCAAGCAACATAAGAAATACCAAAAAAAAAAAAATGGTAACTAAAAATTTAGTCTTGATAAGAAATCTTACATTGTCCAACTTAGCATTTCTTCTTAACACTAATTTTGGTTTAGGATTCTTGCATATTAGAGTTTATTTTTTTCTTATTATAGTTTTGTTGGGTTTTTAGCTCTTACAAATTTAGTTACATCTATAAATTACAATTTTGATATCTTTTTATAGGATTTTTTCAAATAAGCAGTGTGACACATCTCTTAGAGATAAGTCAACATCATTCTAGGTAGGTATTCCTTTTCATTATTATTTATTGGTACAGTTCCAGTTTCATTGTATTTTTGTGTTTTTCATAGTATATTTGTGTTATTTCAACTATATTATTTCTATCTTCATTCCATTGAGAAGTTGAACATACAATTTAAAGAAAATGAAAAAGAGACCAACTTGTATCTTGACAAATGCAATGGATTATACAAATTATAGAGTTAGAGACCTCTATCCTTTAAATGAATTACTATCCTATCCTTAAAATGAATTACATGGAATTGAATGTCTCTATTATTATGATTCTAGATTTGTTAGCCTATTCAACCATCTTTCTTAGCTTCAACTAACTTTTAATCTAACACAAAAGAAGATAATATGAGAAGACTATCCTGACCATCCATGCGGATTCAATAGCTAAACCTAAATTATGGTTGTGATTGGATTCAATAGCTAAACCTAAATTATGGTTGTGATTATTTCTTGTCAACTGATGTTTGGAAAATCTATATTAACTTTAGATTTGTTTAAAATTATTTTATCTATTTTATCATAATTAGATATTTCTTTGGTCCTAAAAACTGTTTTTTTATATATATATTTTCTTGATGAAAAAGATTTATTAAGCTTTTCTACCATTTTAAAATAATAAATTTATATATTCTAAAGAAGTAACCATATAAATGACTCATTCTTGATTAACAAGAAATTAAATCATTAAATTATCATTAAAATTAATAATCTATACATATTAAAACAAAAAAAATTATAAACATAATTATATTTTCATAACAATCATTGTTAATGCAATGACATTTCCCTAGACACTATCCATTGTTATAAGAAATGGATTATTTCTACCCAAACTATCCTCTAAAACTCCATAACGTAACTTTGAGAATATATTCATTCTAAAGAAATATACTTGCATTTTCAATATAATGCCTATCCATCTTCGTCATTACTCAACACAAATACATTTCCTTGGACATTGCCAACAAAAATATGATGAGTAATTTCATCATACGTTAATGCAACTATTCCTTGAAGTTCTTCTTTACTCATTTCAGGCTGTATAACCATTGAAGGACTAATCCAGGATATTCTCTCCAAGCACTTTACAGTCTCAATACTACTGATGTTGATGATGTTGTTGTCATGTTCTGCAAGCAAATATATTTAGTGAATCATTTTTAATAAAGGACTGATAATGTTAATAGAAAAAATGGGTATGAATTATCGGAATAGCCCATGCTTACCTTCATAATCTTCAATTTTAGGATCTCGACAGGCTGCAATCATAATATCTTCATCACATGTAATGTATACATTGCTCATCTCTGTAGTTTCTGAAGAATCATCACTCCAAACTCTTGCGTCATCATGATCAAAGTCATTTATTGTTTGTTTATAAATATCAAACATTGCTAATTGATGTAAGCTTTCTGAGAAAGTTATAAATCTCTGTGTTTTACATAGAATTATAGGACGATGATGAGACTCAACCACATCAACCACATCAACAGCTATATTAGTTACATCAAACATATGTGAATTCCTTGTGTCGAAAATGTTCAAGGGAAATCCACGCTGTTTTAAAATAATGTACATCTCACATATTTCAAATATTTCACATTGTGTTCCTCCGCCCTCTAACAGTATGAAGGAAGACATACACTGTTGAAAGAGTTTTTTCTTGTTAGTGGAAATGGAAATATATGCTTCAGCAGGTGGTTCAGGTCCCAAGAGATAGTCTGGAAAGAAAACACTCGTGGAGCTTCCTGGCCTGTAGACAAAAGATAATAAGCTCTACATTTGTATATCACATCCAATTGTAAGTGAGAAGAAATACGTATATAAACGCATGCATGTAAGTACCTTCCCAATCTCACTCCAATCAAATTCCCATCGACTCCCCTCGGTGTAACATTGTACTCATCATAAGGTTCATCCAAAGTGAAGGTTGTGTAGCTGTTAACAAACAAAGTGCTAGTGAAGGAAGCTAAAAGGGGAAAAAAAGAAGAAGATAAATATAATAGATATGATATTTTTTAATAATCATTATTGATTGCAGGTTACAATAAATTATATAAAACATATTAAATTTTTTTTATAAATTATGATTACTAACACTCAAATATTATTCTTTTTTCTATATGAATGAAATAAAATATTGGAAGTTAGTTGTTTTATGGTATATTTTCCTATCTGTATTCCTTTATTTGTTCCTTCTCCATTATGTTTTTTTTCTTTCAATGAAGACTTATTTCATAAAAGCCATTTCCCCTTCTCACTATATGTGTTTAATTTTCCTATCCTAGAGTCTTCATGTAAAGGATTGGGAATTTTTACCCACTTAATTGAGGGACCCTTAGGAGAAAATTATTCTGCCTTTATTTTTAACTTTCCAACTAATAACCCTATTTGATCTATGACATCTAGTTTAATTATCAAATGAAGTTACGTATCTTAGGTCCACTAACTATGTTTGTCATCAAATACTTTGATTTAATTTTTAAGAGCATATTAGCATGAATCACAAGTTGAATTAGACAATTCACAACTTTCAATTATATTCTTGTTCTCATGTTTCACCTTAGTGGCTATCCCAAGACCCTAGTGTGATATTCCTTGAGGCCTTTATCTTCATTTTTCATGGGAGGCACTAATTGATGTTGCATGCCCATGATTTTCCATACTTCTCACTTTCTGTCTTCCCCTAGTTTCATGTCCCAATCTTTAGGGTGTTGTCCCAATATTCCTCATTCTTGAGTATGGGGCCATAATATTTTCCTTCAAATATTGATGGGATAAAAAGACAAGAAAATTCATGAGTAATAAGTATAAAACTACAAAATATTGGCTTGGATTAAAGAAAGTGTGGGAAAAAAAGCCAAACTTGACCTCCACTGACCTCATTAGCCCTCACTAAAAAAATAAAACTAAATTTGATATCCCAACCATGATGAATGATAAATTTCCTCAACTCGAAAGTTAATAAATTCATAAATAATTCTTGTATTCCAAGAAACACAATAAACATAAAATCATTAAAGAAAAATATTCACATAAGAGGTGGGAAAATAACGATGGGTAAATGGGTAACTCAAATCCCATTATTGCTTCCTTTACACATTATAATGCTCAACAACGATGGTATTTCATAGCTCATACATAGATGGTGGCATCCTCCATGAAGTAAACCCCCATCATACATAGATGGTCAATGGTGATAATTTATTATGAGTAATATTATTCCATTTTGAAAATGTTTAAGGTTTTATGAAGTCTCCATGATGTGGTGTATCTTTTATGACTCTAAAATAGCTCATACATAGATGGTGGCATCCTCCATGAAGTAAACCCCCATCATACATAGATGGTCAATGGTGATAATTTATTATGAGTAATATTATTCCATTTTGAAAATGTTTAAGGTTTTATGAAGTCTCCATGATGTGGTGTATCTTTTATGACTCTAAAATCTCCCTTTTGGAGCAGGGTCCTCCAAAGGTTGCGAATTGGGATAGTTTTGAGTATTTTTTTATATTTTTGGCATATTTTAGTGGGGTTTTGGGTGGGTCAAAGCCCCAAAAATCATTGTAATGGATCAAAAGGGTAGACCTAGAGACCGCAAACCATGGTTTGTGGACCACAGGAAAGCTTAGGTTAAATCGTTATAAATAGAAGGACATTTTGAGTCATAAGGTAGGAATGAATTGAAATTGATGCTACATGCGAACTGTTAGATTTTTCTAGGGTTGGTTGGGTAAGGACTCCTGTTGGCTGTGTGCATGGAGATCCTCAGTCCTGCTGTGCGCAGACCCTGCTGGTTGTGTACGCAGGTTGGGTTTTGGGTATTGTAAGTACGTTTGAAAGGCTAATGAATGTGGAAGATTGTTGGAACATTTGGATATGTGGAATTTATTTTTGATGCAAGTCTTTGGTATCTGTTTATGTTATGCATGCTTCTGTGTTAAGTAACTATGTTATTTTCTTATGCTGCATTGACATCTGATTTGAATCAGCTATGTTATACCTTATGCGAACCTAAATTAGCTATAAGAATATCTATGATAGCTGCGGAAGTACCTTTGTTACTATTCTATGAGTCTATGATCTGCTGGTTACTGTGATTATAGTTATTTTACTGATAGATTGGCACTGCGCACGTGGATGCGAAGGTAATATGAGCTTTGTAATATAGATCTGGTAATTACGAAGATGAACACAGCTTTGCTTGACTTACCTGCCCTCTCCAAGGTGCGGAAACCTGGTTTCAGCACACTCCCATACTGCTTCGGGTGAGACTTTGGCTTGCGCAAGCAGGTCACTGCCGAAAGGGCCAGTAGTATAGGGGTTTGTTGGCAAACCTTAACCTCTAAACCTGGGTCATGACCCCTTGAGCCAACAAATGGTTCCATTGCCAGGACCAAGAGAATTTTGAGAGAGGGATCATGTAATGCCAAGAGAGTACTGGAAACCTGAGAAGAAAGAAATTGAAGAGTGGTTTGAAAGGTAGATTCAGAAATTTGTGTTAAAAGAGAATCGCGACACAAGGTTGACGGTGGAGAAGTGGAAGAATAGGTACGATTTTATAGAGATCTACGAAATTTTCTTTGTAACATTCGCAACCGAGCTTCAGGAGTGTCTGGCGAGGCTTGTAGAATTCCAGAAGTGTTGGAAAGATGAAAGGGTAACGTAGTGGATGACAAAATTGATCCAACAAATGGAGAAGACTGATAACACCATCACTCGCACGATAGATCACTAGGTGGACAGTGTGCTAGGAGGGTTCGTAACGGAATTTTCCGTCGATCAAATCGTCTCCTATTCTGAAGCAAAGCGAAGATTCTTCAAGGGTTTCCGAGGTAAGTTTCTGAAGACCTTACCGTTGCTGATTAAGATATTACTGTGCGAAAAGAGCATTCTGTGCAGGCACACCGAGTGAATGACCTCTGATATGGACAAAAGTACAACACAAAGTGGTAAATACTATCGAACCAACCCTAAAGGAGATAGATATGTCTATAGTCCGATAAGAGAACCAACTGCGCAAATCCCCCCAGCTACACCACCGTCGAGGCCGCATAAGGGTAAGAACTCGCCCATACCTCCGTCCCCACCAGAAGACGATATGGTTGCGCACTTAAAAATACCGACCTTCAAAGGTGTGGGAGATGAGGAAATGGACCGATTCTTGTTTGTTGCAGATTCAGTATGGACTGCAAAAAATGTGGCTAATGATACCGTGAAGAGGGAACAAATATCTCTCGCCTTCGAAGAAAGAGCCCTGGACTGGTATATGGGATACATAGCTCAACATGGTGACACAACTATTCAATATATTAAGGATGCCCTAAAACAGTAGTTCCGAAAGCCTAAGTCCTACTCTCAAATAGTGGCTGATGTGAAAGATTTCAAGCAAGTGCCTACTGAGTCTATGTGGGAGGCTGATCAATGATTAAAAAAAGCAATCAGAGAAGGAGGATTTCAGTACACTGACAACCAACACAAGGAATGGTTCATCGCTATGTTACTACCTCACCTGCGTACACCTATGGGTCATCAAGACATCGAATCACAGGAGAAAGAATTGGAGATTTATATGAAGTTAGAAGTTGCGCCAAGAGATGACACCCAGTTGGGAGTACAAAAAATCCAAGAGTAGCTAGGGGCGATGCACATGGAGATACCAAATTTGCGAAGGGACCGAGGAAAGGAAGCTAGCCCGGACATATGGTGCATACGATGTCATGTATCTGGGCATACCGAGGACCAGTGCCCACTACTGACAGACTACCTATAGGTGAGAGGGCCAAGCCTGCTGTGCCCAGGAACAAGTGGACTTACACGTAGCTGGCCTAAATGACACTAACCACTGCCCCCGTCTAGGTGCCTATGTCCCAGAACTGAAGCAAAAATGGTGTAGGTTTTTTTGGTCGGTAGGGCATGATGAGCAGAACTACCACACGTATGATCTAATGATATACCGGGGAAATATATATAGAGTACATTTTGATCCATCCTCTCCAAGATCCCTCGCAAGCATACGTGGATCCCTGGCTAGGGGCAGGGCAGGGGGTCGAGGTGGAAGTGCAGGTCGAGGACGAGGATAGCTGATATTTTATAACTGTGGAGAAGCATGACACTTTGAAAGGGACTACCCAAATCCCGCAAGGAAATCTTGCACATATTGCAAACATTTGGACCACATGCTTGAAGACTGTCTAATCTTGATCGTGAGAATGCAGGAAAAGCAGGCGACGCCTACATAGAATGTGCAAAGGGTTGTAGTTGAACTACAAGATGAAGACCTGAGCGTAAATATCATAACACGCGGTGGAGTGGCCACTGGGGGACCTGAGGAGAAGGTTGTGACTGCCCCTCTTATCCAAAAAGAGGTTAGAAAACAAGAAGGGTTGAACCTAAAAAGGGAAAAGGAAACCTATGTCGCAGCTCTCAAAGACTTTATTGAGACAAAGGCATCTAAGTCTCAGGCACTTGTGAACTCCAAGAAAGATAATGAGATCAAACCATTTATACAAGCATGTATAAAGTTGCTGTGCAACCAAAGGGCCGTAGAAAACCTCCAAGCATTAATAGATAGCTGCTCATCATGGCCTAACCTACCCCTGGAAGTCAGGGATGTGCACAATCTGTACAGATATAAGAAACACACTGGTAGGGAGATGAGATTGACGGCACAGATCAGTGATTATGAAATGGATCGAGTTATTTTGTACCTGGGGTCAGATGCGAACGTATTACCTAAGCAGACTTGGCAACAAATGGGAGAACCAAAGTTGGAGTGGTCCACTATCCAGCTACGAATGGCCAATCAGCAGAAGATCATACCCTTGGGGAGATTGTCAAAGACTTTGGTAGATATTGCAGGAGTCAAGGTCCGGGCTAATTTTGAAGTAATTCAAATTGTAGAAGATGCAGACCCCTACCTTGTGCTCCTAGGGTTGGATTGGGCCATAGATATGGGAGGCATCATTAACTTTAAGAGGAGAATCATGGTGTTTGAACATGACGATACACGGGTAATCGTACCATTAGATCCTGCGGAAGGAGAGCGATATACGGAGCTGGTGCATAGCGAGGAGGATGTCGATCACATTTATAAGTTGACAGCATGGGATGAAAATTGGATCAACCCATGGCAGATGGTGTACTTTGTTGGGAAAAGGAAAGTGAATTCTTCTCCGACTCCGACAGGGAGATGGAAAATTGGCAAAACAAGCTACATGATATCTCTGCGCTGCGATGCCTCTGGGTCACAAAGGACTTCCGCTGTATTTCTTTAGAGGTAAGAGACCTACCCTATTTTGATGGCTCTAGTAATATTAAGGAATTTTTGCGAGAGTTTGAAGCTGAGGTTCCAAGAGAACGAAGGCTAGGGGCCCTTAATCTCGCCATGCGTGAAACACCTGCGCGGTGGTGGGACATGCATAAGGAGGCATTCTAGGACTGGGAAGAATTCCGGGGTATGATGATCCTGTGATTTGAACCATCCACTCACTGGCATGTCAGAACATACCTTGGCGCAAAAGACCCACGCGAGTGTTTTCTTGCTTGGATGGAAAAATGGGTCGACAGGACTACGGAAGAGTGGGTTCATCTATTTATTTATGCCTTGCGACCACTTTCCACCGCATGGTATTTAGATGGGGAGCTCCATCAGCACACCCACCATTGGGAGACCTTGAAAATGAATTCCTTGGGACATTTGGGTTAGTAGGTGGAACGGAGGCCCTTGACGCAGCTCTGCAGAATATTGACACTGTCGTATGGGGTGAATCGCACTTGTATGTCGCACCTAAGGTGCCAACTTGGAAAAAAGATACCAGAAATGATCAATTATGATAACCGAGTCCTAAAGGAGTGTGACGATGACCCACGAGCTGTTTCTATCTCAGAATCGGAGGGGATTCACATAGTTACCAAGCCGCTCAAGCTGGGAATAGGTAGCATTGAGACGCACCCTACGTTGACTAAGAATGGGGATGCGGGTCCAATAGGCAAGGTTATCATAAATCTGGAAACTCGTACAACAAGAAAATAGTTGCGTTCAATCCTCAGCCATGCATGATATTATAGGAAGTTCTTTCAAAAGTATGTAGTGATCGCAACACCTCTGAAAAACTTTCTTACGAAGGATGTCCTTCTCTTACGGGACAACGATTGTCAGACAAACATGTCTCTGGCTGTGAAGTACTTGAGGAACAAGACTTTGTTCGAGGAGGATGTGCAGGAGGTGCAGGTGTTTAGTCCAAGTGTATCAAGTACGCTAAGCACACAGGAAGAGCGAAAAATAGCCGTTGGAATAGTAAAAGCTGTTAAAAATAAAAAGTTACCGTTGAACAAAGAGGGCGGCTGGAAATTAATAAGGCAAATCCTCGAGATTTTTTACCATTTACCTGATGGTAAGTTCCAATTGAAGTTTACCTTACCGTTGGTCGACCGCAAACACTATAAAAAGGGTAGGATAGCTCAGACAAGGGTTCCATCTCATTTGCATAGCTTGTAGTTATCATCTTTGTCTCAGACGAACTTGCGATGTAAGATTTTCTAGGCCTATAGTGTTCTTTTCATGTCTAATCAACTTACTCCTTCTCACAGTAGCCACCCAGAGTTGGGATTCCTTTTCCGCACTAGGATGACGGCCACTAACCTTGCTGAATCCTCGGCACCAACAGAACTAGAAATTGAGGAAGTAATGGAGATTGGGTCTAAATATGAAGAAGTGCTCTCTACGTCGGTCACAAGGAAGGGAAAAGAGAAAGCACAGGGCTCAGGGAAACCCCTGAAACCTACGAAATGGGCTGCGGGGAAGCCTAGGACTTCCCCAAGGAATTTCAAGTCCCTGCGGGCGATGCCTCAGGCTCAAGCTTCGCAGGAGGAAGCCCAGCTTGCCAACCCAATAAACTGGTTACCTCCCTTTATCCGATCGCGCAGGCCCTCGACGTGCACACTAAAGAACCTCGATGGCCTGATCACCTATCTGCAGACACCACTGACCTCAGGAGAGGTTCATGTCCTTAGCGACCCTTATGGTAGGCTCCATGAGGTCAAATTTGATGACCACGACTTAGAAAACTATGAAGCCTTCTAGGAGCTCGCACCTGAGCTATACCTTGAAACAATTCAAGATAACGAGGGGGTCACAATTATTCCCCAGTGCTAGGTATGTGGATTGGCTAGATCTGGGATCCTGAACCTCCTACAGATGCACACTTCAGCCACTACAACATCACGGACAAGCTAGCCTGGCAGTTACTCGCCCTGATTCACAATGGGCGCCTATGGATTCAAGACAGAATTTCCATCAATTCTGCGCTGGTTCAAAGAATTACTGGCCTTACCATGAAAGGGCCACACCCTCTAGAGCGTGTGGGTAAGAAGTTTCAGGGACAAACTGCTAAATATGTGCGTCAGACCTACCATGTGGAGAGAAATACTCGAGGCTTCGTCATCAAGTCTATCAATGACCTAGGTACGGAGCTGGGTACCATGTTATTAGCGTGCAAGCTAATGCAAAAATTCTAGGTCGCAACCATCCTTTCTTATGTCATTCGGTTGGCAGGCCAGTGTGCGAAGGAGGTCTGCTTCTATTGGGCTCAATATTTGTGCGATGAATTCTTGACCAACGTTCGCAAATCTCAGGAGCAAGGAAAGGCCTTTTCCTATTCCTGGTCTTTGTTCCTCATAGCACTAGTCACCTAGGAAGCCCCTGCAGAGTCGATCCTCCCTCAGATCACTCCAGACATGTGCGAAGGGGCTCGTTATGCCCATTTGTGGGACTCCAATGACACAGAGTGCGTAGAAGATAACCAAGTCTTTTGGGTCCTCTTCCAAAGCAGCTTGGTAGTAGCCATCAATTCTCGACCCCGATTTTCTGCAACAGCATATGACAGATACAAGGGCATTGCGGCATTCCAGGTTACCTTGCACAACATCCAAATCAAAGCCCACAAGGATAAAACCTGGACCTTGCTTCCTTATATGGTAGTAGATGAATATATTTCTAGTGTAGTTGCACTCTGGCCTCCTACCTGGAGGATTGGCTTCAAAACTGGTGCAAGGGGCACAGAAGGAACCAGCATGCCAAAGTTGATCCCCCTGTCATCATCAAGGAGACTGGAGGCCCAATCATGAATACAGGAAAGGACTCGGACGCAGTAGCGAGAAAGGATACATAGCCAAAGCAGACCACTGAGAAGGATTTTGAAGCCGAGACTCGGGTCGATTTGCAGCTATATCTGGGCACGAAAGGGTTGAACATCAGAGGTACCACCCCCCCCCCCCCCCCCAGGGCACAAAGTGTACACGAGAGCTTGTCAAAAGGCCCCGAAAGAAGCAGTGCTCTTAGCAGACTGAACGTGATGAGATGTTTACGCTAACTAATGGAGACCTCGAAAAATTTGCGGACGCAGCCACTCTGGCCGCAGAAGACAAATGGGTAGCCTTAGAGGAACAATAGAAGGCTGCGATCGATGCCATCCAGGCCGAGCTCTGTGCCCTGTAGTTGAAAACAGACACACTACAAACCAGCGTGATTCGGGTATGGACACCCTTAGCAACCAACAATACAGCACTAGTTACGGAGGAAAGTTGTCTCTACTCCTTACCTAGTGCCACCCTCATGACTAGTCCACCTAACCAGGGAATACAACTCCAAGAAGGTGTAGTGGTGCAATTGAATCTAGCGAAGCTGCCCCAAAAAGCATTGCAGGGCCTCCACACCACTGTGTTTCAGGAGATTCACCATCGGGACTAGCAAGTGCACCAACAACTCGGTGTGGCCGAGCAGACCATCGCAGCACAGAATGTTGAAGTGTCCCTTGCTGTCACACAGTAAAAAAAGATTGAAACCTTGATTCACCAAATCTGCATAGACGTTACAGAAGAGATCCCGACCATAGCCACCCCCCAGGCTAAAATTGAAGGAATAGTCGCAACGTTGAAGGCTTCCAAGATGGAAATTAAGGTCATCAAAACACAGATGGAGCAGCAAATCACTGATTTACAGGCCAAATTACAACCCGAAACACCTCCAGAGGTATGAGCCCAGGGAGCTGCGCTGGTGACCGTGGCTACAAACACCATTACAGGGCAGATTTCTCAAGGCAACCAGTTACTAGAGACAACCATGCAGCTATGGACCAAGGTCCAAAGTGATCCAATCCTACGAGAAATAAATCAGGACCTGTGGTAGAAGGAGGAAGCTTTCGAGCAGATAGAGGCTACATTTCTCACCTTGGTTCTTGCACATCATTTGGCATGGTTGAGGACCAGCCACACCCTCCAAGATGAGATTGAGGAACTCTAACATAAGAAGCACGTCATCGGCAAATTCCTGAAGCCTTGGGTCGTTACAACCCTCAAGCTCTCATAGGATGTTGATGTTGCTGTTAAGCAACTAAACTAGACTCTAGAGAGTGTCACCGCTGCAATGGAAGGACCAAAATCACCAAAGCTCGCAGATGTCATGCAGAGAGCTGCTGCTCAGAGTGAATGAGTGTTTTCCCCGCTAATCGCAACACTCAATCAACTACGAGTGCAGGTGGAGACCCCACCACCACAGTGACTCGAGACGAGTCACAAGATTGTGTTGGGGGACTGTTGGAGTAGGGTCCTCTAAAGGCTGTGAATTGGGACAGTTTTGAGTATTTTTGTATATTTTTGGCATATTTTAGTCTAGCGCAGGGGTTTTGGGTGGGTCAAAGCCCCAAAAAGCATTGTAATGGGTCAAAAGGGTAGACTTAGAGTCTGCAAACCACGGTTTGTGGACCACAGTAAAGCTTAGGCTAAATCGTTATAAATAGAAGGACATTTTGAGTCATAAGGTAGGAATGAATTGAAATTGATGCTACGTGCGAGCTATTAGATTTGTCTAGGGTTGGTTGGGTAAAGACTCTTGTTGGCTGCGTACGCGGAGATCCTCAGTCCTGCTGTGTGCGGACCCTACTAGCTGTGTGCATAGGTTGGGTTTTGGATATTGTAAGTACATTTGAAAGGCTAATGAATGTGGAAGATTGTTGCAACATTTGTATCTGTGGAATTTACAGTTGATGCAAGTCTTTGGTATCTGTTTATGTTATGCATGCTTCTATGTTAAGTAAATGTGTTATTTGCTTATGATGTGTTGACATCTGATCTGAATCTACTCTGTTATACCTTATGCAAACCTAAATTAGCTGTAATAATATTTTTGATAGCTGCGGAAGTACCTTTGTTACTGTTCTATGAGTCTATGATCTACTGGTTACTATGATTATAGTTATTTTACCGATAGATTGGCACTGTGCACGTGGATGCGAAGGTAATCTAAGCTCTGTAATATAGATCTAGTAATTATGAAGCTGAACACAACTCTTCTTGACTTACTTGCCCTCTCCCAGGGTGTGGAAACCTGGTTCCAGCACCCTCCCATATTGCTTCGGGTGAGACTTTGGCCTGCGCAAGCAGGTCACTACCGAAAGAGCCAGTAGTATAGGGGTTTGTTGGCAAACCTTAACCTCCAAACCTGGGTCAGGACCCCTCGATCCAACACTCCCTTTTGAAAGATTTGTCAACAAGTATCAATCAAAGAAACTTATCATTCCTGGACTTTAATTCTCTTCTTTGTGAATGCTTCTAGGCCTAGATTAAGAGGTTTTTATTTTTAATTCTCTCTCTATTCATGATCTTCCACCTTTGACCTCTCCCTTTTGACTCCATAAGGCCCATTGATTAAGGGAACTAGTCCTTGTTTGCCAATTTTTAAAATGTTTAGCTCTTTCTTATTTTTCATGGTAAACTAAGGTTATGGTTAAAAAAAATATGCATTAAATATGATAAAATACCCTTTACTTCATAGTCCTACAATTAGGGTATGAACTATCAAATTGAAAAGGGAAAAATATCATTTATTTTATGTTTTCAACCATAATTATAAGGCTAACATCTACCATATTCATAGCTATTTCAATAATTTTCATTCATTAAAAATTTACTTAAATGTTTCTCTTATTTTCCTATTTAGTATCCCTTGATATTTTATTGGCTATCATCATTTACTCATTATTATTTTCATTGCATGCTAAAAGGTGTCTTGATCTCAAACCCTATTTCATAATATAGTTTTTTTAATTAATGGTACCATGTTTCTAGAATATATTTGAGAATCTCAAAGAATTAACATGACCCTATCAACATAAACTAGGGTTCTTTGAACTTTATACCTTATTTTCACCTGTATCCATGCCTTACTGAAAATATTTTTGGGTTGGTAAATTAGAAAGCTCCAAGGAGGGTATTTAGTCTAGGAAATACTTGGGTTAATCTCTAAAACCTATTGGGAAATCCTCCCCTGTGGGGGCAGTACCCATTCACAAAATAGTATGAGAAGAACCACTAAGATAACAGTGGTGGACAGTCTCATTGCTTCCCTTTACCTACACTTCCTAGTGAGGTAAATTGTTTGGTGCCATTGTTGGGTATGATTTAAGTGCTTCTAATGATATGAAGTCTATGCTTCAATTTCATTGAATGAGCTCATCCCAAGCCAACGTTTTGAATTTATCATCTAGTGACCCAATTATAAGAGAATAGTCCCTATTATTCATTAATTTTTAAATTTTTTATCCATGTAGGGTGAATTAAGCATCTTTTAAGGGTTTTGAATTCATCCTATTGACTCCAAAACTAGTGGGTAATGGAATTTCATGGGATAGGAAATGGATCCTTGGAATTGGCATGATATGTACCCTGCTTAGGATGTTCAAGATGTCCCTAATTATCCAAAACATATTCACCCAAATATCTATAAATCTTGCTTCAAGTTTGATGGTCATATTTATTAGTTATTGATCAAGCGTAAAAAAATAATATGGTTCATAAAGATGAAATTATGAGATTTTTTACTACTTTTTTTTAGGAAAATCAAAGGGAATACATAATTATTTTCTTAATCCAAAAATCATGTCATTATAGAAGGGTTTTCATTATGAATATCTCAACTTTCAACAACCATGCTCTTAGAATTATGAATATAACATTCAATACTAGATCCTTGGAAAGGAAAAATCATAGATATTTTTGAATACATGGATGACAAATACATAGAATAAGAAAATTACCAAGTCCATGAAGAAGAAATTCTTCCAAACAACCTTGAAAGGCATATTTAACTATATCGTCAAGAATGTCATGATCCTAATAAATATTTTATTGATGAAAAATATGTCTATGAATAATAAGCTATCATTAATGATGAAAATGAGTTAATATCTATTCCTTCCAATGATTTTGAGTTAATTATGCATCTTTTTAAATCTTGGAAAAGGAAAATCCTATTATGCCTTTATAGATTGATAATAACATTTGTGATTTTATGCATTTGAAGGGAAAATAAGCCTTCTCAATTGTTATCATTGTCATGGAGATCTATTTTATGATACTAATAATGATCCTATATAATAGTTTCCTTAAGCCCAACCATCCTTCATATGAACATGTTGAGAATATTCCTTTGATCTCTTCTAATTTTTCACATCTAGTGGTGGTGAAGGTTGAGAAACATAAGGGGTACATTATAACAAACTTGTCTAATTTATCTTATATTATTAATCTTCAATGGTATCCATGTTTAGATTCAAGACATTGCCAATATGATTTGGTATACCATTTTGAACCTTATATCTGTAAAGTGAAACCAATTTTTCAATATATGGTTATTTAACCATTTCTTCCTTCATTCCAAACCCAACTCTTCCTTGAGGACATAATTAATCGATGTATGTTTTGTGTCAAAATAATTGTGGGATAGTGTGTTTAATTTAAAATTTATTGTAGAAATTTCAAGATAAGGGAAACATGAAACAAGCCTTGGAATTTGAGATATTTTTTTCTTTCTTTCTGTTGGGGTTCCCATGTTTTGGCCAGGTTGACAAGACCAAAAGATGAGACAACATAGAACCACTTTCAAACCTTATGATCTAGCCCTCCTAGGTCTAGAGAGGGATCTCTCTGTATTTTTCGTAGGTTTTATGTCTTTGGGGCTCGGGTTCAAGATATTAGGCTAGTTATAGGCACAGGGTTTGTTTGTTTGTTTATTTATGTTTGGTTGTTGGGAATCAGGAAGGAAGGGTCCAATATAAGACAAGGGTGAGCAAAGAGGAAACTAGGCAAAGATAGATAACTCAGGGAACATCGAGGCCATTGGGCAATGGAGTCAAGAAAGGGTTTACTTGTGTTCAATGTGCAAGCTTTCAGTTGGGCTAGTCATCTAGAGCATTTGGATCTTAAAATATGGTTGATGGAATGGAACATAAAGGACTGAAGGTGGAGGAAGGAAAGACAACCAAATTTCTGTCTATAGATCAGGTCAGAGGTCATTTAACTCCAGACCTACTTGGACATACTCAGAGGCAGCTCTCAAAGAGGGACAAAGGGGCTACTTATAGATCAGACCAGAGGTCATTTAACTCCAGGTCTACTTTAGCAACTCCAAGGAAAAAAAAGGATAAGTTTGACAGAAGGGATCTTAGAATGGTTTAATGAGATGGAAAGATCCTAGTGAGGCAGAGACAGGTTTCTAGACCTCCCAGTGTTCTCAACTCATCCAGCTAAATCCTAACAAGAAAATCTAAACATAGACTTCATTAATTCATACATCAGAGAGCAGGCAATAACATCCACTACACTGGTTAAATCAATTGAAATCAATATTCAGATACACACATAAGCAGAAAACATAAAAGGCTGGGAGAGCAGCAACATAAGGTACCTATCAAGGGTAAATCTTATGCCAATACTTCTGATGCGAGCCAGTAGAAATGGAATGAAATGAACTCAAACACAGAGATAAGAAAACATCACCAGCTGCTTTAGATCAGGATCCAAAGAAATATGGTTGTCATATTAAAAGCAATACCAATCAGGTACATCATTGCCCACAGCTTGAACATTCAGTCTGAATACATCAAATCTTAGCCTATCTTATAATATTACACAGAGAAATTGTCTCAAGAGGAGAATGCTTGCAATCTACTGATATCCAATCAACAACCTTTACAATAATTTCCTTCTGTGCTTTATAGCAGAGGATGAACAGAAGATCGACTGAGGAGGTAGGTGAACACTAAATGTGATATTAAACACAGAAATGAATGCAGGGCCGAAGCCCATTCTGTTTGACTTCTGTATATTTAATCTCTGTCACCACTTTATGCAGGAGTGATCTTCTATGGGTATGACTTTGACATATTTCGGCTGTTCTGTTGTACTGGCGGTGAATAAAAAAAGAGCAAATGGACTGCTGAAAAGTTTGCTACATAAATGTTCTGGTGGTCTCAAACTGCTGTTAGGGTGGGAATTCCTTCAGGGACACGGTGCATAATAAAAGAAGTATGGGTGCCCTGTACTTGACGAAGGAAAACATTCTGCTGATGAATCAACCTTGATATTACCTTTTACTCATGCTCAGGGCCTTCTGATTTATCCTCGGGATCTTCAAACTAGTGCTTAGTCTCTTTAACCACTGATTTAAGGCTCCAGATCTTCATTAGGGTACTTTAATGTCCTTGGCTTTGTACTGAAACACTTTGTCACTCCATTTTCGCTTCTGACAGGTTAGCTCGGGTTTTAATGGCGCTGGGAGGTTTCTACAAAGTTTAAACCCTGTTCTCTTTAATGCATGTCTTGTGTTCATCTTTCCGGGTCATTTTTCATAAATTCCAGCCGTTGAAGATGATCTTTCTTGATTTCACTGTCGCTGTGCAGAGGCTGCACATTATGGCGGCCATTCTTCTTAATAACCCTGCAAAAATCTAAAAACTATGAGGAAAACAATGGATGAGATGGCAGATAATGTGGGTGACTGTGGGGGCGACAGTGGGACTGCTGATGATCGGCGAAACAATGCAGAGGAGCGGCAGAGAGGTGCTTCGGAACGGTGGAGAACGAAGATGGCATGAGGTTGGTAGAATATGAAACGATTATACATGAAAACTATATAAACCTTGACCTTTGAACGTCATATACGGCATAATGGATGGGTTTACGATGGACACACGTGGTGGTGACGTGGCGTATGGAAAAGACACGTGGGCAGATGGTGTGGAGGTCCAGGCGATGGTGGAACAGTCAATGGTAAGGGAGGACTAATCGGGACCGTTGAATGTGGCGATGTTCTACGGTGAAAAACGCATCCGGGGCGGCAGACAGTGGGCCAGGGGCACGGCGGAGATGACTTAACCTACGTGCAGTTTTGTTGGTGGACGGCCATCGGATGGGGCACGCAAGATCTGAAGGCTTACATTCATTTCGCTGCGTGACTCTAGTCGAAAGATAATGCGCGGGGAGAAAGTGATTTTTCCGTCGTACAGGGGACACGCAGCGGACGGCCAGTGGAATCGCTGGGCGTTGGAGGAAAACCACCCATCGCCCAAAGACGGTGCGGAATAAGCAGGCGGTTTCGGAATAGTGGAAGCGGGGACCACAGGGCGGATGGGCTCCGCGTCGTCGGATCAACATGTGAATGGACGGCGATGGCACGTTGTAGGAAATGAACGGGAAACACGGGGAGTTGTGGATTAAATGGTGGCCATCCGATCTGTCAAGATTGATGGTCGAGGACGTGCCCGAAAAACCCATGGGACCAGCGCCTTCGGGGTTAGCGCTTTGGTCACGACGCAAGGTTTCATGGAGGAATGGGGGACGGGGCTATGGCCGAAGGGGCTAAGGCCCGATAGACAAAATATATGATTTTTGCACATTTTTAAAACGTTTTAGGGCCATCCAAGGTTAAAGATAGAAGGATGATGGGTGAATTAGGTAAAACAAATGAGTATGGGTGGAATTCGAAGGGGGTTTCTGGGAATTTTTAGGGAATTAGAGGGGAATTGAAGCAAGGGAAAAACAAAGGTTAAAGAGGGAAAATTTGCAGGGGTAAGGGGTAGAAACAGGCTTTTTGAAACATAAAGTCAGCAGAGGACATTTGCATAGTGCAAAGCACATAGAGACCTTAAGGATGATGTGTCTTCAGGGAAGATGCATTCCTTGAAGGTCTCCAAAATAATCTAGCCCCCAACTTGCTTGTCAAGAATTTCATAGGGGGGCTAACACTCTCGACACCTCTCTTTTCATCCTAATTTCTTTTAAGAAATTAGACACCTCTTTCAACTTCCTAATGATCCTTTCTCATCCTTTGGAGGGTCACTCATGATGGAGGTCAAAAGGTTCATATTGATCACCAATTTGATATGCTTGGTTTGCATCATGAGAACTTTTCTTGTAGTAGGGATCAACCATTATTTTTTTACTGTAAACCTTCCAGAACCCATCCTTATAGAATCAATCCTATGCATGACCATCGTGAGACAAACATTTTTAATTGTAACATTTCCTTATTTTATTTCATGATTAAGAATAATGGTAGATTTTTTTATTAAGATATGATAATAGATTTACTTCATTAGTTATTTTACTATTATAACATTGTTGCATAAGAGTAGGTAGATATTTGTGCCTTGAATTCTTGATTGTGCATGTTTCCTTATTGGATTCATGATTATTTTCTTACATAGTTAGATAATTTTATTAATTACAAAAATTAATATTTTTCATATGTCACAATGGTGACAATCAAAATCCTACTTAGTATTTATTCTTTGAATTTGACAAGTAGTAAGTCTATAACCACAAGGTATAGATGGGATTATCACACACTATACATTTGATTACAGGGATCTTGCACTCTAAGATGAGCATATGTCCCCCAGTTGGATATAGATGTTACACACGCAAGTGGATGACCCCAAGGAGAAAATTTTTCTCTTTCTGTTCAACTTTCTAGCCAGTGGTCCTATATGATATAAAGATAGACATCTCAAAGGCCATCCATATTTTCTAAGGCAAGTATTTATGACATCTATATTATCTATTAGATGAAGGTGGTCATCTATAAGGTACACTAACCATGTATTTAATAAATTTATTTTATTTAATATTAAAAACATATTAGTCTAGATCACAAGTTGAATTGGATGATTTACCATTTTTAGTTGTATTCTTGTTCTCATGCTTCACCTTGCTAGTTATCCTTAGCCTCTAGTCCATTGTGGCCTTATCTAAGGCCTCTCCCTCCATTCTCTTTGAGAGGCCCAAATATAAGGAATTTATTGATGTTGAATTCACATGGTAATCGATCCTTATCACTTTCCATATGCCCTTAGTTTCTTGTCCTAATTTGAAAGTTGATTATTATCTATCACTAGTATTGGTTCCTTGAGTTAATAAATTTTGAGTAGGGCCCAAAAAGTCTTTCCATCAAAGGTTGATGGAGAAAAACGAAAAGAAAAATTATGAGACATAATGATAAAATGAAAAATATTGGGTAGGATAAAATAGAAGTGCATTGGGAAAAGCCTAACATGAGCTTCACCCCCTTCATCATCCCTCACCATATTCCTAGCTAATGCACGAGGAAGTGAAAATGAAAGGAAATTTGATATCGCAACCCCAATGAATGATAATTTTATTCATATTAAAAGTTTTTAAATGTATAAATCAACCTTATAACCCAAGTTATGAAATAAAAAGGACATTATTAAAGAAAAGGGTGCACAAGAAGGGTGGAAAAAATAGGTAAAGAAAAGGGGTAACCCAAGTCCTATGATTTCTCCCTCTACACATTATAATACTCAAGATAAATTATATTTCATAGTTGGCACACATATGGTGGCATCCTCCATGAAGTAAACCCCCACATACCTTTATTCACTTGAACTTGTTGATTTATTGGTTATCCTAGGAACTGTCGCCTCCTTGAGGTTAGAAGCACATAATAATGCCTTTGGATAACCCCCCAACACCTAAGCATGGTAACTAGATTAAAAATCCTAATATGGAAAGAAAATTGAAAATGATTTTTGTGGGAAGTACTCATATATATTTTTCATTAAATATGACCCATTATCGACACCAAGTTAAAGTGTATGTGATTGGTTAGTAAGACACGTGCAAAAGCACAGTCCTAAAGTGTGAGATAAGAAGTAGTGAGAGCAAAAATGTGGAAATTAGTGTGAATGTGAGATGCCAAGATGAATATGAAAGAGAGAGTGTAGTGTAGTGAGAAAATCATGAGCTATGTGTTCGGAAAGGGCCTAAGATAAAAGATATCAAAAGAAATAAATGGGAATCTTAGATGTGACATTGGTAAGGAATTGAAAAAGTTGCAGAGGAGAAATCCTAGGTATGTTTGGAAGCAGTGTAGAACAATTGTTCATTAATATGTAGTCAGAATGAGTAATGTTGAGTTTTTTGTATAGAAAGAGAAAAAAGAGAGAATATTATAATGCTGATATAAAATATAGGCATAGAAGAAGAGATGCAAAGAAGAGTGTAATGTTTCAAATTTTTATGGAACATTAATTTTTGATAGGAGATGAATAAACTAGGTAGGGGACCCATTATTTGCATGAATAGAGAATAAAAATCCTCTAAGTATGAAAGAGGATTATATTTGGAGCTGGATTTCACACCTCCATGTGTGAAAGGAGATTTTTGCATACATGCTTGGCCAAGGTTGACCAAGTCAAACTACGTTGGCATGAGTTGGAAAGCACTATGTGGGACAACGTAGGAGGGAAGATTCTAGAGGGAGGAAACCCTAATTCGAGGTAGGGCCCATGGAGGGAAGGCTCACTTGTTTAATAGAGGAGAAAGGCAACCATTGTGATTATCTTTGATCATTTTACATCCAAGTCTTGGAGACTTGTTGCTGCCTCTTGTTGTTCAGTAGAGCTGCAGTGCCTTCAGGCACGAAGGAGTCCTATTGAGGATTTCCTCTCCTTATTGAGGAGGTCATGAAGGATTTCACTCCATTCCCCATATTCAAGCATTCCGAACATAGCTTCAGCCATCTACATCAGCGCAGTTTTTGCAACAGATATTGTGCAGTGTTGCTGGGTGTTGCTGGGGAGGTTTCCACACACCATCCGAAGCTAGTTTTCCAATGGAGGGAGACTCCATCCTTTGGGAGATCATAAAAGGGGGTTTATGAGTAGATCCTATCATCTTTGGCATTAGGCCAACCAAATTCCATCATTGGCAGCGCAGTCCCTCTCTTAGATAACATTTTCCTTGGTGCATGTTTTTTGTGAGGGATTAGCAGATTTTGGAGGAAAAGTATTGGGTGAAAGGATCAGCCTTTCACTTCAGATTTCTATTGGAGGAGGATTCTTAAATTTTTTCAGCAATTTCAGCCTTCTCCATCCATTTCCAGTTCTTGAGTTGCTGCTACCCAGAAACTTCGGCATTTCTGCAAAGTGTCATTTTTGTATAGATTTCAGCCAATCCTTTTAGAGGATTGATGTTATGTATTTTCAAGGGTTGAGATCTTGCTCCCCCTTATTTATTTGAGCTCACATTGTTATATCTATGTATTTTCATTATTTATGCAGCAATTCCTCTCTATAACTACACAGTCATGGCCTAGGGCTTTATCTATGCAGCAGTGTATTTCACATTTTCATGTACAGGTTTCTTGAGGCTTCTAGTGCCTTGCTTGAGTGATCATTCCCTCAAGGATTTGTATTCTTATTTGCTGCTATGTCATAATATGATGGCCATTGAGTTCTCCAACATTTTATGTGTTCATGATTCACTGTTATTTCCATTTGATGTGTTTGTTATTGCTGTAGCTGCAATGTTGGGGTTATCTTAAGAGATTCCCAATATTGCTATATTTCCCTATTGGGGATATTGTCCTTTGAAAATCACTCTATAGACAGAGTTTTCTAATGGGCCAGGTATCCTCTGGAGCTCATCCTTTGTTTAAAGGTGACAAATCCAGTAAATGCCCCTACAATCTATCTTTGGAATAGATTTTCTTTGTCGATTAACAATGTTTATGAAAAAATAATATTACAGTGGTATCAGAGCATCGAAATTGGCATATCCTGTGAGTTCGATTTCAGAGGAGAATGATGAAGAATATGAGACTGTTCTCATCTAATTTTGGAATAAAGAAGAGCCTCCCCGAGGAGGAGGAGAAGAACAGGGGAGAAGAGGAAGGTCCATGCACTTCCTATTCTCTTGAAGACCAGCATGGGAGATGCTTGGATTTTTAGATCTTAAGCAAGTACCTAGGTGACTATAAACCCCATTCTGTAGCATTCAGGGGAGCTACAATGTTCCCACAATCTATTCAGCATATGGAGGAGAGAAGGCCCTGTGGAAAAGGAGAAATCAGAGGCAATAGGCTTCTATCAATTGTCTACATCTGATGGGGTTACTTCAACTAGAGCATGGGAGAAGAAGCTGGATGCATTTTTATTGTTGCATCCAGTGGCAGAGAAAGAAGCAGTGGAGATGGAAGCGCTGCACATGGAGGAGGAAACCTCTGTTTGGTGGTTCAAACCCTTGGTCCATTCTAGGGTGAGTTATTTTGCAGTCTTTTCTCAAAGGTTGATCCAAACCTTTGATGGAGAAAGAACAAAGGGAGAGAAGCTCACACCACCATGGGAGGAGGATTGCACCAACGCTGCTACAGCTTTGGAGGAGCAACCTTCAACATCTATGGATGAAGAAGCCATTTGAGGAAAAGCCATTGCAGCCACACAAGAAGGTCCCAAGATTCACCAAGGTATGAGTAAATTTCCACTTTCTATTTCAACAAATAATCTTAAGGATGGTGGAATTTCATATGAAGAGGTCCAAGGATCAAATCACATGGCCACTTTAGGTCCTCATGATTGCACTACACTATGCAAAGGGTTCAAGGAGAAGATTAACCCTCATCCTCACATACCTTTGATGATTTTCATTCAGCATTTAAGGTGGGAGTATGAACTTTTTGAGGATGAAGTAAACCATGACACCTCCATGAAGCATCATGAAACAAATTATGAACGGGAGGAAGAGATAGTTGTTACACCATTGAAGGATTTAGAAACAATGTTAAACATGGGTGGAGAGGAGACATCACCTCCATCACATTTGGATCCTCATAGATCCAACATATTCATGGGTAAGACGCCTTTCCTAAGGGGTCTCCAAGGAGCTACATTTCAAACTCTCGTGAAATGCAAGGAGAAAGAATTGGTTTGGGAGAATGGTAGCCCTCAAGGGAGGAGTACCAAAGAAGAGAAGAAGTGCCAGGATGTTTACATCATTGGGAAGCAAGGAGAAGGGATACATATTTCTAATATGAAATGTATACCAGTCATGATACCTTCATCACATGATTCATATGATGTGAGCATGAGGAGGCAGCAAGAACTTGTGCTGCTTGGGATTGATGGGATAGAGCACAAGCAGATTTTCTCTCATCTGATTGATGGTGTTGCAAGAGTAGAGGAGGGCACTATCATAGTGAAAGGAGATCACTCCTTAGCTGGGATTGATTGGGAGGCATTTCCCTCTTGGGAGAAGCTTCATATTTGCAGCAGCATCACCAGAGTTGTTGTTGACAGGGAGCATGTCAAGGAACCAAGATTGGCATGGGCAAGAGCCTTTTTGCATGAGCTCACAGCGTTGTCATTTAGGAGGAGGATCACATGCATAGATCCATCTACCATCTAACTTCTAGCCTATGGTAATATTCTTGTGTGTACTTTTTCTGATTTACATACTCTTATCATTATGATGCAGTGCAGGGTTTTTCAAAGGGGCAGATTTTTCATGTTGCTCCATGAGCAAAAGTGGGCCAAACCATGTGATGGAGACAAACATATTTTATATGGCCTTGGGTAAGTGTTACCTTCCATGTATGTTCAACATTTATGTTCAGCCACTTACCATGCATTATTAGATGTAAGAACATACATTGTTATTCATAAGATGAAAAACAACTTGCCATTTCATTTCTCAAAGCAGCAGTTTAGGAAACTACGCTGTGACTACTTGGGAGACTGTTGGTACATATTTTCACAACATGAAACCATCAGTACTTGCCTCATTTTATTGTTGGGTATGATATCCTTGGCTAATATTGTTGTTATCTTAATGGAGGACATGATAAGAGGATAGACACATGGGATGAATGTGTCATTGATGAGGAAGAACTCCTATATTTTCTGCAGTACATGTTCTAAGGGGAACATGAGAGGAGGCATGGCTACATCCACATATTTTCTTATTTGTGGGGAGATCCATGGGCTTGGTAATTTTATCCATCCATTGTATGTCTATGGGCAAGTTTTTGACCCTATGTTGTTGATTCACTCATCTATTTACTATTTAGTAGTAGAGGTGATATTGTTGTGCAATACTTGCCATGATATTTTCTGCAGCTGCAGTGGATGAGGTTGCATTATAACCCTATGAGGCATTGTTTGAATTTTTCTGCACATGGTATAACCTACAGAAAACATTTCATGGGGGAATTTTATGGTGATATTGTCCTATTCATCATAGATGACATGCCTTGGGCCAGCCAGATTATCATTGTTGGAGGAGAAATCCTTGAAGGATTGTCTTTCATTTTTCCACTTGAGGGAAATATTTTTGCAGCCCAGGATCATCATACACTCCACACTTGTCATAAGTGGAGAAGAGGATAACATGGGGCAAGTTATAATGCTTGCCATGATCAAATTTCAACCCACCCTCATTTTTGGAGCTTAAGGTGGAGGGAGATTTTCCATGAGTTGTCTTGTTGGAGGAAACTTATTTTTGTTATGATTGATGGCTTGGGAATGAGAGACTCGTGTGGGGATGATAAGTCCCATTATATATCAGATATAATGCCTCAAGGAGGCCCTTATACAACTCTTTGTTCCTTCATGGATAGTTGTTTCTACATGATAGTTGTTTCGGGATGTTCACCCAAAGGCTAGATTGCATATGTTGGAGGGACAGTTTGGAGACTTGATTGCTGATATGGCATCCTTTCCTTGAGGAGATCATCACATAAGGATGATACAGGAGGAAGGGTAGAAAGAAACTTAGTCTACCCTTGCAATTGCTTGAGGGCAAGCAATATTTTGAGAGGGGAGGACTATAATGTTCCAAATTTTTATGGAACATTGATTTTTGATAGGAGATGAACAAAATGGGTAGGGGACCCATTATTTGCATGAATAGAGAATAAAAATCCTCTAAGTATGAAAGAGGATTATATTTGGAGTTGGATTTCACACCTCCATGTGTGAAAGGAGGTTTTTGCATACATGCTTGGCCAAGGTTGACCAAGTCAAACTGCGTTGGCATGAGTTGGAAAGTACTATGTGGGACAACGTAGGAGGGAATATTCTAGAAGGAGGAAACCCTAATTAGAAGTAGGGCCCATGGAGGGAAGGCTAACTTGTTTAAAAGAGGAGAAAGGTAGCCATTGTGATTATCTTTGATCATTTTAAATCCAAGTCTTGGAGACTTGTTGCTGCCTCTTGCTGTTAAGCAGAGCTGCAGTGCCTTCGGGCACGAGGGAGTCCTGTTGAGGATTTCCTCTCCTTCTTGAGGAGATCATGAAGGATTTAAATCCATTCCCCATATTCAAGCATTCAGGCCATAGCTTCAGCCATCTACATCAGCGCAATTTCTGCAACAAATATTGTGCAGTGTTGTTGGGTGTTGCTGGGGAGGTTTCCACACACCATCCAGAGCTAGTTTTCCAATGGAGGGAGACTCCATAATTTGGGAGATCAGAAAACGAGGTTTATTAGTATATCCCATCATCTTTGGCATCAGGCCAACCACATTCCATCATTGGAAGCGTAGTCCTTCTCTTAGACAATGTTTTCCTTGGTGCATATTTGCTGTGAGGGATTAGCAGATTTTGGAGGAGAAGTCTTGGGTGAAAGGATCAACCTTTCACTTAATATTTCTATTAGAGGAGGATTATTCAATTGTTGTAGCCATTTCTGCCTTCTCCATCCATTTCCAGTTCTTGAGTTGTTGCTGCCCAGAAACACCAACATTTTTGCAAAGTGCCATTTTTGTATAGATTTCAGCCAATCCTTTTAGAGGATTGATGTTATGTATTTTCAGGGGTTGAGATCTTGCTCCCCCTTCTTTATTTGAGCTCATATTGTTATATCTATGTATTTTCATTATTTATGCAGCATTTCCTCTCTATAACTGCGCAGTCATGGCCTAGGGCTTTATCTATGCAG
Source organism: Pinus albicaulis (assembly GCA_034641835.2). Taxonomy (NCBI): domain Eukaryota; kingdom Viridiplantae; phylum Streptophyta; class Pinopsida; order Pinales; family Pinaceae; genus Pinus; species Pinus albicaulis. Next base: position 1,470,110,280 of record CM076581.1, read on the forward strand.
CAGTGTATTTCACATTTTCATGTACAGGTTTCTTGAGGCTTCTAGTGCCTTTCTTGAGTGATCATTCCCTCAAAGATTTGTATTCTTATTTGCTGCTATGTCATAATATGATGGCCATTGAGTTCTTCGACATTTTATGTGTTCATGAGTCACTGTTATTTCCTTCTTCTTTTTTGTTATTGTTGTAGCTACAATGTTGGGGATTATCTTAAGAGATTCCCAATCTTGTTGTATTTCCCTATTGGGGATATTTTCCTTTGACAATCACTCTATAAAAAGAGTGTACTAGTGGGCCAGGTAGCCTCTAGAGCTCATCCTTTGTTTAAAGTTGACAAATCCAGTAAATGCCCCTGCAGTCTATCTTTGGAATAGATTTGCTTTGTCGATTGAAAATGTTTCTGAAAAAGGAATATTACAAAGAGACGTGACTAGATTTGAATGCTATGATACGATTTTAGCCAGAGATGAAGAAATGAAATGAAAATAAAGAGTTCAACTAAAAAATAAGGATAAATATTTGGTGTATGGGATAGTTGTAGATGTAGTTAAATTTAAATTTGAAGTGTTAGTAAAGAACTAGGGTCCATAAAAAATATTAGGAGCAAAAGAAATCTTGAGAAATACCAAGGTGGAGTAGCAAGCACGAAGTTTGTATGAGTAATTTTGACATGCAAATAATATGAATTAGAGTTTGAAAATGTATGAAAAATGGATTTTATAGGCAAAGAAAGTTGATGCCTGAAAATTAGGGGATAATTGTCTCCTTCAGGTTGGCGCTTCTAAATATTTTGGGATTGGTGTCTCCTTTAAGTTGGTTCCTAAAAATCTATTGGGATCATTATGCTTGTGATTGGTGCCAACAAATTGGTGTAATAGTAGGTTGGAGCCTAAAACAAATTTTAGACATAAGTTTTTATGGGTTTCCATGTAGAGAAATGTGTCTCCTAATATATGTGTGTGTTGTTTGATTTATGTTGTTATCATGTGGTCTACTGGTAATAAGTTAAAGATATTAAATTTATTAAAAAATGTATAATATTGATTCACCACCCCCATCTTAGTATTATCCTAGTTTCCAATAATTGGTATCAGGGTGGGTTCCTTCAGGAGAAATGTAACCTTTGGAAGGTAGATCACAAGGGACCATGGTTGAATATGATGGATTTTTCCAAGGTGGAGAACCATTATTGAATGGATGAAATTATGTAATATAGAAGGTAAGAATGAATTTTTTTCTAATAGTCATTATCCTGGATGTATGGATATCTATAGTGGATGGAAATAAGTACATTAGGTATAATACAAAATCCATAAACACAATCATGAGTGCACTATCAAATTCATATTCTGATAAGTAATCCATTATGAGACTGAAAGAAATTTTGGATAAGTTGTAATGTATCTATGAGGAAGTACACACAGGATAAAAAAATATTGAAAACCATGATTGCTGAAGTGATGAGCCAAGTGATGAAGAAGATCCCCCAATCATCAATGGCTAAGGTTCTAATTATCAAAATAAAAATTCATGTTCAAAACATGAACGTGGAGGTGAAGAAGTGAAATCCAAAGGTAAGCTATTATTCTATTGTAATTGTATAATAATAGATCATATTAATTTTAAATGTTTATTTGCAAGTTCAAAAAATTGTAGTGATAGAGAAGAACCTGAAGTTGAGGGAAAACCTTATGAGCATGGAAAAGAAAGATATATATTATCTAAATACAATAGCAGTTATGCATATAAGAAAATTTTAAAGGAATATGTGCTCATCAAAATGGAGGATAAATACACTAAATCAATAATATTTGATTCAAAAGAAGAATACATTGATTAAAAGATAAATTTTAGAAGGAAACTCGTCTCTGCTTTAGAGGAAATTAAGAGGTTTACAATGAAGAATCATGGATAGAAAGAATTTTTGTATGAATATGAGGACAAGGAAGAATGTTTTGATAAACTAGAAAAGACAATTTTTATGTTGAACACCCAACTAGAAGAAACCATGAGAATGAATGAATGAAGTGATGACTTGTCTACTAATTGAAAGAGAATGTCAATGTGAGAAACTAGAAACTGAGATTATTTCTTTGAGAAATGATCTAGAAAAAACCAATGATCAGGTAAATAAATGGTTGAACTTTGATAAGAGTACCAAAATCTTTGATACCAGTATACTTAACAATCAAAGATCCCATCTCAATAAAATAGGTCTTGGTTTTCTTGAAGCTTCCATACGAGATCCAAGAATAGTATGCCAAGAAGGACCAAAGATCTATGATAAAGCACTCAAAATTACTATCAAATATAGAGAAAATAGAAAAAGGAGTGAGATCCAAAAATTAAATAATAAGATAAAAAATGGAACAAGAAGGACATATAAGACCAAGATCCTCAAGAAAGCTAAAAAAGAAAGAAAAATCCTTCAAGAAGGCCCTCTACATCTAGGTATGAAAGAATCCTCTATGGTTATTTATTTTCTTGTAATACCTTTGGCCATAAGGAAATAGATTATAACCATTATGAAAGAAATCATAATACTATGAATAAAATCAGGAGGTCATCTAATACCTTGATGATTATGGAAGTAGAAACTCTAGAGGTTATGATAAGAGTGCTAGCAGAAATCATAATTACTTTCTCCCCTTATTATATCACATTGAATGCTACATATGTAAAAAAATTTACCATAAGAAAATTATTGTAGAAGCAAGTTGATAAAGCCTCTAAAGCATACCAAATAGAAAGAGCCTACAAAAATCAAGGATAAGAAAACATAAGAAAATTTTATCAACAAAAAATAGAGTAATAAGATATGGAGAATGTAGTAAGACCAACAATAGAAATGTATTTTAGCATTATATGCTCAAGATATATATCATTAATGGTATATATACATTGGATGCTCTCATCATATGATAGGAGATAAACACATATTTCTCTCTCTAAAGGAATTTAAGGGTTACATTGTCATGCTTGGAGACAATACATCAACTAGAATAATGGGAAAAACATTAGATATCGTTGATAATGAAAGAGGAAAAGCTAAATATCTCATGTTTGTTAAAGGATTAAAGAACAACATTATGGGTACAAATAAAGTGGTTGATTGATGACATGAAGTCACATTTAATTCTAAAGGATGTAAAATGAGGAAGAAAGTTTCTAGAAAATGAGTGGCAAGGGAAATTAGGACTCCAAGAAATGTATATGTACTAAAGGGAATAAAGGAAAACCATGAGAGATTGGAATTAATATATCCTTCACATTCTAAATGATAGGAGAAATAAAAAATTGCACTACATCATACCATGTAGTCCTCACAAGGTGCATTCTAGAAGGTAGAATATTTTCAATATTAGTGAGACAAACAACCAAGACTTCAAACAATGCATATATCTCAAAAAAAGGACAAAAAATGTGACTATGTATGCATTGTTTGTTATAAGTTGTTGATCTATCTTTTCTTCTATTTTGTGAGATGGTTTCAATAAATTTGGAATCAAAGATTTGGATTCTAGGGTTTTGCTGCTTAAAACTGGTCATCGTGGAATTTTTTCTATAAATTTTTTTATATGAAGGTTCAAAGGCTAAAACAAAAACCAATTTGAGCTAAAATCCTAAGGAATGTCATGTAAAAATTTTAGATCTTGGTTTGCAAAATTTTCGGAGATATGATCTGTGGAATTTATGGATTTTGTAGGCTATGGAATTTCATATTAAATAAGTGACTGAGGGAAAATCATCATAACTTTCATTCCATGAATCATATTAGAATTATGTAAAAAGTGGATGAAATTTCACGGAATGTCATTTCTTTTATATCGATTGTAGAGCCGAAGGTCGAAAAAGTGACACATGGCATGTTGTAAAAGTTCGCTCTACTAAACCAGCCCATAATGAGGTCATTGTGGGTGTTGTGCAGGTAAATCCCCTCTGTAGACAGAGGCAATCCTTCTAGCCCTAGGGTGGGTCTAGCAACGACAAGAACATACTAACATCTGCCTTCCTAGATTGTAAATGAAATTCAAAGCAAGGAAGATGACCTATCTTGTTCTGATGCTATGTTGTTGTCTTCCATCGAAGCTTCTTGATCCATCGTTCTCCTCAAGCTCAATACATGCTGCTACCAACATTCGATTAATTGTACATACAGTCAAGACACCACAACAAGCGTAAAATCATGACAAACATAAAACAATTAAAACCTATCTAACTGATCAAAGAATGCTAGAAATCTCATTATAAATGTAAAAAAGAGTGGAAGATAAACATCAGCTGAATTTTATTATGATAAAGACAAGGGGAGTTTACAACCAAGAAATAATGTTGAGGCTCTCCTTCAGTAGGTCCGTATCAAAGAAACCCTCATACACAAATTTCTAAGATCTCACTATGTTCTCAACACACAAAAACAATCACACTCTACACTATTCTCCCGAAGCTATATAATTGCTTCTCCTCTCTAGCTAACTAAGGCAGCAGAGGTGAAGGAGGTCTCCTTATATAATAATGGAGGAGGAGGTTATGGGCCCTTAAATAATGGGAAAATAGCTTATTCTTTGGAGTATTTCCTATTTCTTGGGAACAATAAGCCCAAATGGGAATTCCTCAGCCATATCCTCAAAACAAACTTCCAACTCGCCGCCTCGCGAAGCATTAGGGGAATTTTGAGGTCTAAAATGGGCCTCCTAAGAAAAATTTACAACCAAAATAAAATTTATAAGAACCAATAGGATTCAAGATGATGATGTCAACCATGGGGGATGCTTCACCATTTTTTAAGTAAAAGGGTAAAAATATTAAAAAATAATAAAATAATAAAACTAATTTTTCAACTCGTATTTGCAACTTATCTCCCAAATTTTTTACTCAAATTTCGAGCGAGAGTACTCGTTGGATGCAAAATTTAATTCCTAATCCAAGGAGTACCCATGTTGCATACTTTTGATGGACCTTGCTAAGCGAGAAATGAGAAATACATGAAAAAATGTGATTGCAATCATGCTTTTCATGTATTTTTCATTTTTCACTTAGCAGGGTCCATTGAAAGTATGCAACATGGGTACTCCTTGGATGAGGAATTAAATTTTTCATCCAACGAGTATTCCTGCTCAAAATTTGAGTAAAAAATTTCGGAGATAATTTGAAAATATGAGTTGAAAAAGTAGTTTTTTCTTTTTTCCCTCTAAAATTTGATGATGTCATCAAATATTATTTTATTCTTTGCACTATTATTTTATAATTTCCTTATGAGGCCCATTTTAGACTTAAAATTTGCCCTAATGCTTCTAGTCACGAAAGCTTCATTTCTATTTTAAAAACTTTCTGAAAGAGGATCGGCGCGGGTCCGACATTAAGACAGAGTGCCGACCGGTGCAGGTCCCAGTGTCAAATAGCTTACTTCTAGATGTGTCAAATCAGCTCCTGAGTGATGGAAACAATAGATCCAATGTGAGGTGATGATCCCTCACAGGTTTTCCAGTTGAAATACTGGAAACTTCCTTCCTCCAATAGATCTACAGGACTGAACTGCGCAATCCTTGAAGGGACTGCTGCTGCATGGAGATAAAACCCAATGGCCTAAATGTCGGATATATATCTGTTGCTCCTGGAAGACTAGATGTGAAGAAAAAAGTGGTAGCATGAATCCTCCATTGGTTTCCAAGATGAATGCTAGAAATAACCTTCTAAAGATGGCACCAATGCCTGATAAGGAATACAGCTCAATAGAAAATCTTCACAAGGTAGGCACACAAGTCCTCTATGGGTAAGGGTGGGATTCCCGCTTGGGAAAACCTTGTGCTAAATAGCATTACAACTTAGTTAAACAACATAAGATTTCATGGAGACGTCACCTGAGAAATCCAGATCTAAACAGATCAAAGAATAATCCAAGTATCCAAATATCCTTCTATTGTTCCTTCACCTTCATTATATAGATCATGAGCCTTCCATAGCCTAGGCCCACTCCAAAACTACGCTGTACATGTGGACATAAGTCTCCATGGTTGACTGCATTGTTTCTCCATGTCCTCCATCATGTTCATAGGGGGTGATCACCCTCTCCATCATGTGTACATTAACTTGCATCACTTCCTCCACTAACTTATCATAAGTGCTTTATGATCTTACTTTGAATGCAATATGATCTCAGTTGACCTCTTCAAGATCCTCATGATTTTACATTTAAGATCCATGATATTATTTGATTGTCTCATCCTCCATGATCTATATCATAAATGAGACATCATCTCCATTAATAGAGTTTCTCCACTACTCCATGATTTTATATCTAGATCTATAATATCCACATACACACATTAAAAGTGGATTTCATTCATCTTTGAGGTTTATGGGTCCCTCCACCCTTTTATGTTTACTTAATTTATTAAGTTTATTAAGAACTCTAATATTCCAAATGTCATGTGGAAATTTGGAAATATTATAGATTTACCAATTAAGGAATGAGAAAAATTTTCAGATGAGCTTAGATTAACAACATTTACTTTATCTTATAGGGAAGCAGTTTCGATTTTAGATTTTTCAGCAAGATCTTTTGAAACTGAAGCTTCTATTGATTCTAAAGTAGATGAGGGTACATTTTTCTTTGGAATGAATTTTTTGTGTACCTTCTTCACTGATTGAGATGTGGCCTCAGCTGATTTTTTTTCCTTTTTCATCTTTAATGATCTTCTTTGGGTCTGCAACTAGGGTCACAATAGGTGATCTCTAATTTCTCCTTGTAGTTGGAGGTTTTGAAACCCCTTTTCCTCTTTATGGAGTCGCTAGGTGAACTAATTTTCATTCTTCTTAAAGTCATCAATTATTATTCACCATTAAGAATTGACATTCAACAATTCAAAACAAGAGACATTGGGAGAATACTTCGTTTCAAGTCCTTCGTCTCCCGGTAGATGCACCAAAAGATGTTGGCGCTAGAATTAGCATTTGGACTACTTCAAGTTCCTAACCAGTCACATCCTAAACTCTAAGGCAATTTAATGATTTTTTTTATGATATTTGTAGGTGGTTTAAACTCTTATTCACTAAAAATAGATTTCAGTCAAATCCAAAGTTCTACTAATGAGGGTATTAGATCATGATGTGGTAGCAAAGAGTGAGTTTTTACACTATGAGGAGAAGAAAATGTAAAATGAGAGACGAAATAGTAGGTCTTCAAAGCCGAAATCTACTGAATTTGGTAGAAATTAATACAAGTAGCAGTTTAACAATATTTCATCAAAAGAAAGCTATTTCTAGTCTTACAATATTCTCACTGAAATATTATAAAAGATAACTGTCATGAGTGATTCTCTTTCCACTATTATTGTATATATTTTACCAAGAAGGCTCATTGTGTGAGACTAACAAAAGTTGATAAAATATATGAACATGTCAAGGGACTGATAAAAACTCATAACAGCATGAGGAATTGAAAATTGCAACTAAATATAATAAGATATGGAAACACAAGTGGAAATTGACAATACACACAATAGATGGTAATAAGTCCTAAGAAGTTTCTATCTATTTCATTCACTAAAAAGAGTATTGATGATATGATTTAAGATTTTAAAACCACGAACCCTTACTTCATAGCATTTTGTCACTTATATTCAAAAATATAAAACTATCATCCCCACAAAAGGAGTAAATCTGTTCCTATAAGTTATTACCATCTCGTGCAAGAGATGAGGCTTATCCTAAAACTTTAATACAGAGTGCTATGAAATAATCGAAATAAACAACATCAAGGCTAACAATTTGAAGTGGTTATATGATGTGGCAGTCTATAGGAAGACTCCTCCTCTGTTATGGTGCAACTAACTCCACAAAAAGTGTAAAAAGCAGTGAAAGTGTCACCTTGAATGCTGCTTGGTGCATCACAGAAACATGTTGGTGCTAAGAGTAATGGTAGAAATATGTTTCAGAGAAAATCTGATTCTCTTCCTTTCCTTTGGTTTCTTGTTTGTCGTGATAGGGATGGAGGCAGATTAAAAGAGATAGCGGAGTTTCATTTTATTAACAAGAGATATTATTAAATAAATGATGAGCGGGAGGATAAAATTTTTTTATACATATATCGCAATCGCAGATTAGGGTCAAAACGTTTAAACATAAGACACAAGAGGGAGGGAACACGATTTGTGATGGGGGTGATGATGAGGCAAAGGGGTGGGCCCGCTCGCAAATTGCAAATCCAGAGTTACAGAAATGAATCCACACATATACACAGACGCAGCACCTGATCAAAAGAGTGATCTAGAGATCACCTGATCAAAAGAGTGAGCCCAGCTCTCTGATCAGGGCTGCATTAATTACGAAATGCTTTGGAACAGTAAAACAAGATGTATTTTATTGATATATGAAATGTGATTACAGTCTTCTCTTCGGAACCCCGAATTACAGGAACAATGTCCATTTTATACACAGTACAAGGGAATAACAGATTTCCCTGAAACATGATAATCACGTGTTCAAAAATGGAATCTGGTTGAAACGGCATGAACAACAGATATTCTGAATGGAGCAAAGGGCCGAGAATAGGCCCAAGGAGTCGTGGTCCAGCTGCGCATTCTCCCTTTGGCTTGTCGTTACCGATTCTTGTTGCGATCTGCTGGACCAAGGGTTCCTATCTTCAATCTACAGCCAAACACAAACCTTAGTGCCACAATTAGGTAAAACCCCGAGATTTTACTTCATTAATCAAAATATACCAATTGGACAAGTCAGGGTATTTACCTCAGGAGTTTATCATGGAAAATGTGGGTAAATTAAGCGAAAAGGGTTAAAAAGGATAACAAAAGTGGGCAAAGAAATAGCCGAATTTGGTGCCCAACATCTCCCCCCAGCTAGCCTTCTGCATGCCCTCATGTAGCCTGCAGCCCCCGCAGATCTGGGTTCTGCAACCTGTGAGTTTCATGAAGCCCGACAAGATTGTACTCTAGAGTCATTTCTGTCCCTGGAACTTTAAACCCATCTGAAAGGAGGACCTCCTTCCACCAGTCTGCCAGAACATTATAAGCTGGAGTATAGACTTCTGACGGCAGCCAAAGAACATGATATTGAAATCGAAGCCCCATCCACCGGGTGCCACACGTTTGGATACATGCCACTTATCTTGGTACTCGAGTGAGTACTCATGAAAAATTAGGTGCCCCAAAAGGCTCCCTGCTTCTGATAGCTGTTGGTGACATCATCCATCTCCTCTGACAAGCATCCACAACTTCCTTTTGAAAAACATTTATTTGGTTGACACAAAGGTCAAGACACCACCTTTGTGTCCTCAACATTCTGGCTTTGTTTTCCTCAAAATTCAAAAAGGCATAGTGCCTGTGAAACACAGTGTCTGACCTCTCATGGTCTGCCCTTATTATAAATGGCTTAGTGACTTGGTTAGACTCAAAAGTGTCACAAGCCTTCCACCAATGAATTTGATTGAGAGTATAAGAGATGAGGGCCCTCAGATGAATGTCCCCCACATATGGGACCAGATTAAAGTTTCTGTCCAACCATAGCAAATACCCATGCAAATAAAACTCACACATCAAGTGCTAAGTTGGCACATCATGATTTCTCATGGTCTGGAGGAACTGTACACCATCCTCAATCTCATAACTGACGTCATTCTTAATGCTTTCCATGCAAAATAAAAGAAAACGTTCATGCAAAAATAAAGAATAGCAAGAAGCAGGGGGGCGACATGCCATTACCTCTTGCACCGGACTGAACATTTTCTCCTTATCATTTTTCAGCTCGACCACCTGCTTTTCCAGCTGCTCCATCTTGAGCTACTACATGGCATGCCTTAAATTCATAATATCCATACGCTCCACATATCCGAAGATGGTTGCGGAGGCTTTCTCTTCGGTTCTTTTGATTTCATTTTTGTACTAGGCCGTAGTAGACTTCCATGTCTGTAGCTCGGCCGTTAGGGCATACTCTCGGGCTTCAAAGAGCTGTTCAATTGGTTCTATCTCGGTTTCCGCTTCGACTCTATCAACCCCGGGTCTCTTGGCTCGTCGTCTATACCTGTTTATCTGCTTCTACATCTTATACCCTTTTCTCCTCAAACTCCTCACTTCCATTTTCAACCACATTGTTTCCTTGAACTGATGGTGATATCTTTGCTTGATAGGTGGTCTTCGCAACCTACCCAACTCTACTTCCTCTTACTTCACCTACACTTCCTCGGCTCTGACTATTGGAGGTGAGTTCCTCGGAACTGCCTCTGCCGGGTTGATAGACGGTCCAATTTCCGCTGCCTTCTCTTCTTCTATTCTTTCTTGCTTTACCCTTTTGATACCTTCATGCACCACTGGTGGATTCGTCGGGACCACTTCACTTGGTCCCTCCTCTCCACCAATGGCCATTCCTTCATCCGGTACATTTTCCTCAAACAACAGTGCCCCAGTAGGATCCCCTACTGATGTGCCTGCTGGGGTTTCTTCCAACTGCAACCTTCATTTCAGATTTGAAGCCATAGGAATGGCGAAATTTTATTCTTCTCTTTGTTGTGGGGAATGGGTTACCCGTGCCCCCTTAGGAAAAAATATAGGAAAATAAAACAAATTTTCTCCATCCAATCCTAAGGTCGACGCTGGTTCCTGTGGCGCGGCATCGGCCTCACTCCTTGCTTCTCCCGCCATTTCCCTTGTAGCTTCTATAGTCGAAGTGGTCACGAATGTTTCCTCCACAAGTTCCATATTAACAAGGGATCCCTATGGAGTGGCCTCTGTGCCAATTACTCTATTTGTCTACTAAACTAGCTCCGCGGACTGGGCTGGTTCTTGTGGAGCAGCCTCAGCCAAAGTGCCAGTAAGAATTTCTGCAACTTCAATTGGTTCGGCTTGCATTTGTAAAGCTAACTCCTCTTCACATCCCTCAGTCTCCATCTCCATTTCCTTAGGCTCCTCCTGATCAACATAATCGTCCTCCTCGTCTCCCTGCACGGCCTTTTCCTCTTGCATAATTTCCGGTTCTTCTGCCCTAACAGCTATGGCAGCTTCAATTTCTTCCTCAGTGGAGTTTCAGAACCACTCCCATGGAATCAGAATCCTGTCAATGGCATTCAACACTAACAACCGCACTATTCCATGGTGGGAGAGGACTGCTAACACCTGCCACGCTTCTCGAGCTGAGTTCGCCATCAAATTCAAGCTTCTTAAAAGAAAATAAGGTACATTTATTGAAAAGGCTTCTGCTTGGGGAAACCGCAAGTGTGCCAGTATACGCAGATGGTATTTAAAGAAAGTGGAATATCTGCCTTCGCAGGTTATATATGTGATCACGGCTTCTGCAACTTCACTCCATGGCCGCGACAATGACATTCTATCATACCCCTAGCCCTTCTGTGCGATGCTCTCCCCGACTTGGAGAAAAGCTTCAAGGAATTCTGGAAGAGGGGTTCTTCTGGAAAACCATCGTTCACCTCCTATGGCAGTATGCTAATCTCTGCAATCGTTTCCTCTATATCTAGAATTTCAAGTCCGCGAACCCGAGAAACTCCTTCCACCAGGTTCAATGCAAATTCCAGTGTAATTTCCTCATCCCAACCATTCAGTCTATCCAAGTAGATGTCCCAACCTTCATTTACGAATACCTGCCATACTTCCTGATTGCACCGGATCCTTGTTGAACCGTCGGGCTCATGGCGCACAGATCGACCACCCATTGCTGCGAAGGCAGAAGCGGCACGATGGCTACAGTCGGCTGGTGGGGGAAGAGTGACAGGCTCCGAACTGTTAGTAACTGTAATGACGTCATGGTCATTTCCAAATATAATGGATAAAACAGTACTGGTATGTTTGAAATTAATTGACAGATTGCAGTGGTACTGTTAGATATGCTTGGTTTCAATATGGAATGTTTGCAAGGTGACTGATGTGACTCTTATGCGTGCAAGTATGCATCCCAACTCAACAGTATAATTACAATGCACTTTAAGGTCATTAAATTTGATTTAGTAATAGTCATGTGTCATAAGTACCTTTATTAAGTACACCGTCAGTCATTATGACGGTACCCTCCCCCCAACTTAAAGTGATAGCCATCCTCGGTACACTTTGACTGTCCTTTTGGAATATTTAATTAAATATGTAAAAATTGACGGAGACGTACCTGCGGACTTACCTTAAGGTGGAGTCATGAATAGTGAGTAATAGCAAGACTGAGTAATAACAGTGACGGAGTAACAATAGTTGTGGATTAATGACAGTGACAGAGTAACAGCAGTTACGGAGTAACAATAGCTATGGAATCAGAGCAGCTACGGAGTAACAACATCGACGGTGTAACAACAGTTTCAGAGTAGCAACAACTACGGAGTAACAACATTGATGGTGTATTATCAACTTCAGAGTAACATCAACAATAGTGTAGCAGCAACTTCGGAGTAACAGTGACAACGGTGTAGCAGCAACTTCGGAGTAACAGCAACAACAGTGTAGCAGCACTTCGGAGTAACTTCGAAGTAACAGCATCAACAATGTAGCAGCAACTTCAGAGTAACAACAATAGTAGTGTAGCAGCAACTCTGGAGTAACAGCAACAGCAACATAGCTTTCCTCGTGGCCATAAATATTTTATTATTCCTGCAAAACACAAACAAGTGAGAAATAACCACATTTTTTTATTTTTTATTTATTATTATTATTATTATTATTATTATTTTCAATGTGGGGTGAGAGTGTCTTCTGTTGCAATAATCATTAAATCAGTTGAATGTGAAAGGGTTTTAACAAAGGCATCTTTAGAGGCTGGACGATGATATAATTTTAGACAGTGTCCATTTACTACAAATGTAGTCTTATTCTCATCAATTGTAATTAATCTAACTGTTCCATTATTGAACACCGCATCCACTTGATATGGTCCCATCCGGCAAGTACGAAGTTTGCCTTTGAAGTCCTTAAATCTGGAGTCGTATAGTAACGCCCAATCCCCTTCATGAAACACCTTATTTTTAATAAATTTGTCATGCCATTTCATCCTCTGCTGTTGAACAACAGTAGTTCTCTGGAAAACTGCTGATCGGATCTCCTCTAACTCATTCAGATGTTCCAGTCAGTGCTTCTGATAAATCCCAGCCTACTTCTAGAGCCGTTCTGAGTGTGCTAATTTCAAATTCCACTGGAAACAGAGGAGATTTCCCATAGACCAGTGCAAATGGGGAAAATCCTATTGTATTCTACCATGTTGTCCTATAGGCCCATAAAGATTTTGGAAGTTTCTGTGCCCAATCCCAGCGATAAATTGCTACTGTCTTTGTCAAGATATTTTCCAATGCCTTGTTTGTACTCTCCACTTTCCCATTCGCCTGTGGATGCTAGGGGGTTGTTATTCTGTGTTTTACCCCATACTTCTGCATCAATTTATCTATCATATGAGATGTGAACTATGATCCTCCATTTGATACAATTTCTTTCGGAGTCCCATACCTAGCAAAGATCTCTTCAAAAAGAAAGTCTGACACTACTTGCTCTGTTGCCCTTGTGACTGCTCTAGCTTCCACCCATTTGGTTACATAATTAGTACAAACTAGGATGTAAGCTTTTTGATGAGAAGGTGGGTTAAAGGGGCCAACAAAATTAATGGCCCATCTCTCAAATGGTTCAAGGAATATCTGGGGTTGAAGAGGCATTTCATCTGCTTTCCCAGGTTGTCCCATCCTTTGATAGCTATCACACCTTCGAATATAATCTTGAGCATCACGAAAAATGGAGGGCCAATAGTATCCCATCTACAACACTTTATGGCCTGTCCGTTTGTCTGCAAAATTTCCTCCACAGGGTCCATCATGTGCAGCCTTTAGGATCTCATAGATATCATCTCTTGCCACACAACACCGAATCTGCTGATCAATCCCTGTATGGAAAAGATATCTTGCCATCCATGAATAGCGGGCACTCTTATGAATGATCTTCCTTTGCTCCTTATAAGATAAGTGATGGGGCACTTCACCTGTAGCAAGATAATTTGCAATATCTGCATGCCATAGAGTATTAGTAGATACTACAAAAAGATGCTCATCTGGAAAATTATCATCAACTGGTGTATTCTTACCATCATGTTCTAACCTAGATAAGAAATCTGCAACCACATTGTCCTTCCCTAGTTTATCTACTATAGTAATATCAAATTCCTGTAGTAGCAACAGCCATCGTGTAACACGACCAGGGGTAACAGGTTTGTTCATTAAATACCTAATGGTAGCATGATTAGTATGCCCAAAGGTAGAATACCCGGTAATATAATGCCAGAACTTGTTGATGGCATAGACAACAACAAGGAACTCTTTCTCAGTCACCGTGTAAGTTAATTAAGCCGGAGCCAGATTTTTACTAACATAGTAGACTGCATAAGGGACTTTATCTTCTTACTGTTCTAACACTACACCAATTGCTATTTGAGAAGCATCTGTGTGAATATGGAAAGGTAACGCCCAGTCTGGTCCTCTAAGAACCGGAACACTACAGACTAATTCCTTAATCTTTGCAAAGGCTACCTCACAGTCCTCTGTCCACACAAATTCTGAATCTTTTTTCAGTAATTGAAATAATGGGTGGGCTACTTTTGCAAAATTTTCCATAAAGCACCTATAATAACTAGCATACCCAATAAAAATACGTACCTGTGTGGGAGTTTTAGGTGTTGGAAAATTCAGAATTACCTTTACCTTTGCTAGGTCCATCTTGATTCCTTTAGCTACTAGCAAATGTCCTAGAACAATTCCTTGTTCCATCATCATGTGACACTTTACTGCACTCAGGGAAACACGTGCTTGTATACACCTTTCAAGAAATTTTTCTAAATTTTTTAGCCCCTCTAGGAATGAGTCCCCATATGGAGTGAAGTCATCCATATAAATTTCAACACCATCATCTATTAAATCAGAGAATATTCCCAAGATTTCCCTCTAAAATGTTGCAGGGGCATTACATAGGCCAAAATGAAGGACCCAATATGCAAATGTTCCCCAGGGACATGTGAAAGTGGTCTTGTCCTGATCCTCAGGAGTAATTTGGATTTGGTTGTATCCACTAAACCCATCCAGGAATGAGAAAAATTTCTTACCAGCCAATGTGTCTAAGACTTGATCAATAAATGGCAGAGGGAAATGATCCTTCTACGTTGCCTTATTTAACTCTCGGTAGTCCATGCAGATTCACCACTTACTATTTTTCTTAGGAACCATTACCAATGGTGAAACCCATTGGCTGTCTAAGATAGGGTAGATAAAACCTGCATCTAGTAATTTCTGAAGCTCTTCTTTCACAATGTTTTTTTAATTCCGGGTTCATCCTTCTCTGAGGCTGTCTTATAGGATGAAAATATTCTTTGAATTATATATGATGGGTGCACAAATTATCAGGGATCCCCTTCATGTCTGAGTAATCCCAGGCAAAAGATTCCTTATACTTCTGAAGAACCTTTATCAGTTGCTTCCTCTGGGACTCTGACAGACCTGGATTGATATTCAGGGCTTTCCCTGGTTCTATCTCCACTTGGACGCTTTCATGAGGTGCATCAACATCTTCTTCTAATTCTTCTGCTGTCTCAATATCCTCCTAAGTTTCATAGCTTAAAATAGATTCTAAGACTTGCTGATTTGATTCTGAAATGGAACAAGGATCGTTCATAAAGGAAGTGATCACGTCATCTTCTAATTCCATCTTCAATTGAAGGGCCTACCCGATAGTAAGGACCGGTCTCACCTATTCTTCTTCTTCTTCGACCTCCACCATAGATACAGCCTTCTTGCCAGCTGTTGACTTCTTGGATGCATCCGGTTTTTCCGGTGGGTATAGCACCAGATTCTTGGTGTTATGACCATTAGAAATGACCATATTTCCTGATCGGCATCCAATATAAGAATTTGTAGTAGCCAGCCATGGCCTCCCAAAAATAAAAGGGTGGCATCCCACTGAAGACTGTGTATGCAACACCAGGAAATTGACTGGGTAATGCCATGCATCTACTGAAATTGTCACGTCCTCCAAATTCCCCACAGGCTTGACTATGGACCTATCTGCCAATTCCAACACTATAGGTGTATACTTCAAATTATGAAGGCCTAATGTATGCATGGTTTTAGTAGTGATGAAATTGATGGCAACGCCCAGGTCTACCAGTACGTTTGGAATCTCTACCCCATTAATCTGTACTGTCAGAACTGGGTTCCCTGGGTCTCCATATTTCACTGGTGTTGATTTCCCCATCATGAAGTCCAATAGTTTTCCCATAACATGTATAGTGAGGGGGTCAATTTTCTTTGCAGGTTTCTTTGAACAATACTCCCTAAGAGTCTTTGCATAAATTGGCACATCTTTCATAGCTTGTAACAAGGGAAACTTAACAAATAAATTCTGCAATTCTCCTAATAAGTCAAATTCAGCTTGTGGGCTCGGTTTACTCACAATCAGTCTCTTTAAGTAGGGTGGTTCAGATTGAGGTTGTTTTATAGGAGGTGCCTTAACAGTTTGTTTCGGTTCTTTATCAGTTGGCTATGCCTCTCTTTATTCATTATCAAGCTATTCAATGATGATCGGAGGGGGTTGGACATTAACTGTCCGGCCAGATCGCAAATTCATTTCATACAGATCTGCCGTAGAAATGCTATACGAAGGCAGGTTAAGAACATCAGCTTGATGAGCTCCTTTATTATTGGGGTTAGGGTTAGGCTACATTGGAAGCTGAGGATGAACAGGTTGGTTACCAGGAGGCACAATGGAGGGTAATTGGAGATGCTGTGGTATCTGTTGCTGTGGCATCTACCGAGGGAATTTCCCTATAGAGGGTCCTCGCCAAGTTGGAGCCCATGATGAGCTCATACTAGCCTGAGGGTTCCATTGCTTCCATAGTGGGTGCTGGTATTGTGGCCACATAGGGGATCAAGGTATGGGTTGGGGATTCATGTTATAATTATTGAAATACTGAGATGGATCTAGATACATACCTTGATTTCCCATTGGTGGTCGAAATTGCCACGACTTCGTGGCGCCCATAAGATATAGTTGCTCCATGTCCTCCCCCGCTCCTTGAAACACTGCTTTCAGGCCCGGCAAGGAAGGGCATGAGTTGGTAACATGATTTAGCTCACAGATGTCACATTTATCTATAGAATTTAATGAGCATTCTCTTTTTAAATGATTCTTCTTGCATTTCGGGTAGAAGATTTCCATAGCCCTTTCCTGCTCCAACTGCTTCTGCTTCACTTGCAATGTATCCATCTGTGTTGACAGGGTACTAAGAATATATGTCTTCAGGTTGTCTAACAGGTTCCCAATTTCTGATTTTGTAATACCCCCGCTAGATCCTTTTATTGAACGAACCCCTGATCTATTTCTTGCAAGCCCTCTTGAGCATTGGATACACAAATCGCAAATATTTTCAAAAGTTTCCTTGGAGATGTCTCCTTTCCCCACAATATTCAACATTTCCATTGAATCCTCTCGAAAATATTGAAGGAGGATAACCTTCAAAATTTCTTTGTCCAAGTCAAAATGTCCTGACCTCTGTAAAAGGTACTTAAACCTTTCCACGCAGTCTTCCAGACTTTCATCTTATTTCTGTGTAAACTTGAAAAGCTCCTCCTTAATATTCCAGGATTTACAATAGTCCTGATATTTCTCCAGGAAAGTTGTTTGCATGCCTTCCCATGTGGTAATGGATTTCCCTCTGAGGCCCATAAACCATCGCAGAGCCGTCCCCTTAAGTGTAGAAGGAAAAATATTCAATTTCTGGGCATCCGTCATATAATCATACCCCTGGCACACTATATCAAACTCAAACAAAAATGTGTCAGGGTCCTCTGTCATGAACCCATGGAAATTTGGTAGAGCTGCCAATGGAATAGGCTTTGTAGGCGCAACTCCTCCCATATTCTTAATGGGAAACTTGATAGTAGAGGTTGTGGGAGCCATGAAAGCCTTCCAATAGTCATTGGGGATTTCAACAGGCTCTGTAGAGGGTGACTGGGGTCTCCTTACTACTGGAACTCGAGTGGATTTGGTAGTGCTCCCCCGGTCTCTTGGTGATACAAATATTGCCTTGTTTCTATTGCCTACATCCTGATGGCTCAATCCCTCAACGAAAAATTCCTTTTCCTTATTGAGTTAGTCTAATTCTGTCAATATTCTACTTGCAATCTCCTCTCCTTCTATCCCCAATGCAAGATCCTCTTGATCAGTTCCAATGGTACTTGAGCCTTCCATTAATGGAGGACCCTGCTGTACTGAATCACCAGTGGATGTCAGAGTATGCACTGGTTGATCTATTGATTTTCCTTCAGATCGTACTCTCCTAGCCCCTGGCCTTGTAGCTGCACGAGAAGATGCTTCGGATTCTGCCTTTTCAATGATCTGCTGAATGTAAGTCTTTCTTCCCAAATTTGGTCTTCCCTTATTTGGGGCTCTCGCTCCACCCCTCTTATTTGCTTCTTTGTTCATACAAAAATTAATGTGATGGATAATCTCTGCATGAGCCTGCAACACTTCAATCCTAAAGTAAGGTGTCAAAAGACCATTCCTTCCCCAAGATAAGAGGATTTAAAAAGAAAAAAGCAGCAAGACGGAGACTAGAGTTTCAGACCTAGAGCAAGGCGTCAAAAGACTCCTCCCTCCCTGGGACAAGAACAAGAACCACACAACCCACAAAAAGACCTAATACTTCCCAGATCTGAAGCAGGGCATCAAAATACTCCTCCTTCCCCAAGACAAGAAGATGGCCCAAAACTCCAAACAAAAGAAAAAACAAAAAAACCAAAATCAAAACCTACGCTCAGGACCTGAAGTAGAGTGAGAAAACTCGTTCTCTCCCCAGGACGAGAGATCGACCCTCTGGTTGCCTCGAATCTTTGCTTGCACCTTGTAGCCTCCTCGGCAACAACACCAAAATGTTGGTGTTCAGGTAGGGATGATTTATCCACCATAATCTGACATTAATATTATCAATCCAAGAGCATATCCTTTCAAGGCAACGCGCAAGGTATATGCAGGCACAAACACATAATCCGTTCAACCGAGGGTTTACAGTTAAAACTCAAAAAATTGCCATGAAGTAAAGTCAATACAGAACATTCAACGATCTAATCAGTGAGAAATAAAAATAACAACCATAGCACAACATAAATTAATCCACACATATACACAGACGCAACACTTGATCAGAAGAGCAGGCCCAGCTCTCTAATCAGGGCTGCGTTAATTACGAAATGCTTTGGAATAGTAAAACCAAATTTATTTTATTGATATATGAAATGTGATTACAGTCTTCTCTTCAGAACCCCGAAATACGGGAACAATGTCCATTTTATACACATTACAAGGGAATAAAAGATTTCCCTGAAACATGATAATCGTGTGTTAAAAAATGGACTCTGGTTGAAACGGAACGAATAGTAGATATTCTGAATGGAGAAAAGGGTTGAGAATAGGCCCAGGGAGTCGTGGTCCAGCTGCGTGTTCTCCCTTTGGCTTGCCATTACCGATTCTTGTTGCGATCTGCTAGAGCAAGGGTTCCTATCTTCAATCTACAGCCAAACACAAACCTTAGTGCTGCAATTAGGTAAAACCCCATGATTTTACTTCATTAATCAAAATATCCCAATTGGACAAGTCAGGGTATTTACCTCAGGATTTTATCATGGAAAATGTGGGTAAATTAAGTGAAAAGGGTAAAAAATAATAACAAAAGTGGGCAAAGAAATAGCCAAATTTGGTGCCTAACAGTGTGCTAAATCCTCCAAATATTTATGTCTCTCCTCCATCTCCATCCGGTCCATGAATCTCCTCATATGCTGATATATCTCCTCCTCAAATCCCTTCGAAAAATACCCCTCCATGATGGTGTGGTATGCTCTCATAGAACAAGTGGGGCTGAAAAGGAAATCTTCCTGAGCTGCTTGTAGCAACTTCTCCTTGAGCTTGGAAGCTCCTGGTAAGAAGATCCTACCATGATAAATGATGACCCCATCTATGAATGAATATCTCTCTTCATGAAACTGGCCATCCAAGATCATGCAAGTGAAAATATCCTTGGAATACTCCACCAACATCTAGGAGTTACAATATGGATCTATCCTCCATAGTGACAACGCTGATGATCTCTCATGAAAAGCACCTATCATATGGTCATCATCTTCTTTGAAATTTCTCATGCCAAAGATGAAAGTTGGAAGGTTGCTATCCTTCCCATGTGGCTTCTACCATAGCTCAGAATCTGATATGGAAGTGGGTACTGATGATGTTGAGAGAATGCTCTCTCTCTCCTTGAGTCTACCCCAGACTCCTAGCGCTGTATCAAGTTCTCCCAAGTTTCCCACTCCTCTGAAATCACTGAGTGGTGCCTCAACTGATGAAGCATCCATCCTCCTCTGCTGATCCAGTGGTGTCCTGGAAAAATGTCTCCATCCAATGAAACATCATCATTAAGATATGACTGAATAGATGAATGAACAAATCTTTCCATGCTTCCATTGTGAAATCCAATCACCTTCTCAGGTGCATCAACCTCCATGAATGAATAGGGATGTGTACTCCTCATCTCATGATGTTGGGTCTCCTCCCTATCCCCTCCTTGTGTCACCATGGCTCCACACCTCCTCAAAAATGGCACATGTAAAACATGAGTTGTGCCTTGATCTCCACACATGAGATCCTGGGAACTTCCTTGCAAATATGCAAGCATCCCTCTATTTGGACAAGAGCTCCTCCTACCTCTGCATGAGGCACTAGATAATCTCTATATGAGACAATGTTTTTGCCCTCAATATCTGCAAAATGAATGGGCAACCCTCCAATGATTGGATCCCTTTTTGAAAAAGAGATCTCCATGCTCCCTTGCTTAAAGGTGTGAGGTGGAAGTTTCTCTTCTAGCAAAGTATGGTGCAAGTTTTCATGCAATGGTTTTTCTTGAGTTTTCTTGTTTAATCCCACCATGTGTGTCGCATGAATATTTTTAGCAAATATTTTCACTAATGCCTTAGTGAAATTTGCATAAGATGCATGTTTACATTTCTCAAAGAAAAATATTCAAAGATCCACTAGGCTAAAGCCTTACCTCTCAAATGCAGCACCGCAACTTTGATGGCTTCCTCTTTCAGAATGTGGTGCTACTGCAAGAAGGTCTCTAACTCCTCCACCCAAGCTTTGGCTAAACATATAAGTGAACCTCCAAAGGTATATAGATGAAATATATCCTGTTGCTCTCTTCCATTCACCTTCATCTTGAAAAAATCTGAAAAACTGAGATGATCTCGGAATTTCTGAGTTTGAAACTCATACTCTTTCAAGAAATCCCTAAGGGTTTCCCTCCTAGCAACCTCTTCTTCTCTTTCCATATCTCTTCCGACAATCCTGGGCATGTGACTACACTGAGTATTAGGATGTGTAGCTGCTTGCTCACACTCCTCAAATCTAGAGTTTGCTTTATATTCAAACTCTCTTGGAGATCCTTCATACATCTCCCTCCGGATCTTCTTGAAATCCTCATGAATGTTATGTACAGATCTTGGAAGAAGAAGCCTTGTAAGCTTTTCTGATCCAAGTGGATATTGGTGGCCACCCGCCTATTCCACTTGGGCCCCCACCATTGTCTCTTTCAATTTTTCAGTTTCGGCATAACTTACTATTTTTAGCAGTTTTTCAGGTCCTAAACTTCTGGAGCCGTTTTGAGGCCCTAAACGACGTTTTTGGGGAAAACGGAGGGCAACATGGGTCCATGGACCGATGTTGCCCGTTCCAAATTTGTAGTCCTCGGATAGATCTTTCTAACGAGGTATGGTACGCGTCAAACGGAGATCGTATGCCAAAGTTACGCCCCTGGGAAGTTGAAACACCAATTTACCCAAGCGGGGCCCATAGTTTTGGCGCTTCATCTCCTAGGGTTAGGGTTTTGGCTGTTTAGGATTTCCCATTGTTTCTAAATGATAAATAGGCCCTCGAGCCTCATTGTAACTCAGTTCAGAGGCCTGTAGCTGCCACATCTCTTCTCAGAGATAGCTACCAGTGCCCTAGCTAGTTTTATTTCCATTCTGTCTGTAAGCAAATTTCAGTTCTTTGATATTAATGAAATGAAGTATTAATTCCGCTTCATCTCTGTATTTATGGTTATATGTTTATTCTGTTGTGTTCCTACATAAATCTGGATCATTGTCCCATTTTTCTTCTCCAAAAGATGGAGTCTTTTTCCTGCTTATTTCTTTGTCTCCTTGATGAGAATAGGAAGTGCAGGGTTCTTCCTCTTCTTTCTGCTTATCCTCCTTGGGGAGGTTCTTCATGGATCTAAAATATGGTGAGATAAATCTGATCCTCTTCAATCTCCTGATCTTCTTGGGCTTAGACTCACAGGCTGAGCCAAGAAAGCAGCTTTGATACCACTGTAATACACCAAATCTGGAACAGCTAGCAAGGCATGACTGGAAAACGCATTTTCCAGTAATGGCTGCTACAGGAATTGAAACCAAGACCTGGATCGCTTAGAAAAATGTGTCTAAGTGCTAAATCCAAGAGGAGGCTCCAAAGAAATCCTTCTACATGGGTTAAACATATCTCCCACACTTATATGTCTTCAAAAAGTGCCCGATGAAGGGACTGCAACAATACTTGAACAAGGATTGAATACACAGAGTTATTTTAATGAGCCATGACGCATGAAGATGTAAATAGCTGATCAATGTATAATATAGCAGCAAAAGAGTACAATTCTTTGAGGAATCAATCACTCAAGCTGCGCAATGAAAGCCTCAATGGAACATGTACAAGAAATGTGACAAAACACCGCTACATAAATGTGCCCAAACTATGACAACATTGTCTATAGGAGACACTGGTACATACAAAATGATAATATGATGATATGACAATATCAGCTCAAATAAATGAGGGGGAGTGAGCTCTCAACCCCTGAAAACACTAATACAGCAATATTACACAATCCTTGGAAGGATTGGCTATAATATACATGAAAATGGAAAATTTGCAGAAATGCCGGAGTTGCTGGGTAGCAACTGAAACTCAAAACTAGAATAATATGGAGAGGGCTGATTAAGATGTAAAATTTGAAGAAACCTCCTCCAATGGATTTCCTGAGTACAAGGCTGATCCTAATACTAGAAATCTTGCCTTCCAAAATGTCAGTGCAAACCCTCACTGCAAGTATGCACTGAAATAATGCAGTATGGAGAATGGAATGCGCTGTCTATGATGAAAGATGCTTGGCCTTAATGCCAAGGTATGAAAATCAGCTCTGAAACCTTCCTTACTAACCTTCCCAAGGAATAGAGTCTCCCTCCTCTGGAAGATGAGACAAGGAATGCTGTTGTGGAACCCCTCCACTGCAACACCCAGCAACACTACGTTATACTTCAGCAAAAATAACGCAGTGACTGAAGAAGTGGATTCAGCCTTGAACCAATATGTGGAGAAAATGAATAGCAATCCTTCAAGAGGCCTCTCAATAAGGAGAGGAAATCCTAAACAGGAATCCCTCATGCTAAGCATCACTGCAACTCAGCTAAACAGCTAGAGACTGCGAATAGTCTGAACAAACAAATATCCAATACTCCAAGATGTCTCACTATGGCTGCCTCTTCCTCCTTTTACGCAAGTGAATGCCTCTTTGCCCTGAACCCAACACATTAGGGTTTCTTCCACAAATAATATTCCTCCCTCTCAAACTATGCTATCTTCTCATGAAAACTACACCTCTTAGGCAGCATTGTTGACTTGGTCAAACTTGACCTTGTCCTCATGAAATTGCCCCTTTTCACACTGGAAGGTGAAAAATAAATCTGCTCCATAGATCCCTTTCACACTATGAGGGATTTTATTCCTACTCATGGTCCTTTTACCCATTTTATTCATCTCCTAGATTATATAAGCAAAAATTAATATTCCAATTTGCTGCTTGCAAATTTTGGAATATTACAAGATCCATGAGGTTACTTGTGTGCCCCCACACCCATTCAAAGCACCACAAGTTTATTATTTGGAGAACAAGGAGCCAACCCGTTTTCCACTATTTTGGGAGTCATATTCATCATTATGGAAATTATGGACTTCATCAGGCTTCTTAAAAGGCCAAACGACATGTATTATTGATCATTTGACCTCTTGAGAGGCTTATTCTTTTGTTTATGAGCTAGTTTGGTGGGATTATCACCAGAAGTTATTTATTTTGCACATTATTTTATTCTAGGGGCTAATGTAGGTCTAATGATATAAATAGAAGTCATTAGAAGTGTATAAATACAAGTGATGTAAATTCATTTTAGCATCATTATTTGGATTGGTGTGATATTCCGACTTAGAAATATTGCTAAGGAGAAATATCAAATTTTCCAAATTTTGTCTTATTTCATGTTTGCACATAGGAAAGGTGGGTTTAGACGTCCCACATGAAGTTTTGGGTTAAGTGGAGGCCCAAAAATTTGAAAGAGAGTGAGAAAATTGAGCTCCTAGTGGGAAGTGGAGGGCACTCTTAGAGAAGTATGGCCAGTAAAGAAGTACGCTCTCATTGGAGGTATTTTTGTAGGAGAAAGTCGATGGTTGGGCTTACATGGGAGATTGGGAGGGTCCTTGACAAAAGAGGTTCACTTTTGGGCATTCTTGATCATTTGAACATACTCTTAGACCAACACACTTGAGTCATAGGCTGAGTCTACAAGTGCATTATGAACATGATATTTTTAGGCATAAATCTCACCCCTTGCTTTGGTGGACTTCGAGTGCCATCCCAAGGAGGGAGTCTCATCCATTTCAGTTCGATCTAGGAGCATAATATTGTTATTTTTGGGAAGCATAAATAGGAGTAGCATAGGCACTGTGTAATATTGGATAGTGTCACATGTGGGGTTTGAAGACCGAAGGTATTTTGGTGTTGAAACATGTGGGGGGAGTCTGGAAGAGAATTTTGTTGGTGATTGGAGATATTTTGGGGGGGATTTGTAGCTAAATTTATGTGTGGGTCGACATACCCAGTAGCAAGACCATTGAGTGAAATTGGGTCGAAATTCCATGGTCAACCATAGGCTAATTCCTTCATGGGTTTTTGTGGGTATTTGGTGGAGATATCAGGGTTAATTTTCAATAATTTTTTGAGCACTGCAAGAGGCCCTAGTAGTGATTTTTCATAGCTAGTAGCTCATTTTTTGGGTATTTTAGTACAGAGAAAAGAGAGACCAACATTAAACTTGAGGGGTCTTCATCTTCTTTTCTTGGGATTTGATAACTTTTCTTGGGAAATCTTAGGTTCACACTTTCCAAAACCAAATTGTACCCTCATTTATTATTAATAAAATGGCTTAGCAACACAATTTTTGGCTCAAAATCATGGTTTGATTTATGTGTGTGTGTTTTTTTTAGTGTTATCTATGCATGGTTTTTTATTAATATAAAATTTACTTAGGGATATTATAGTGGTATCAAAGTGCATAGACTTGGATTAGCCTATGGGAGCATCACCAGTCTATGACACCAACAGATCAACAATGTGACTTACTAAAGACAAAGGTACAGGAGTAGAGAAAGAGTATTACAGATCACCCCAGATCCAACAGTAACTGAACTGAAGGTTGAGGAGTCAAACATGGTAGATGATTAGGGAGAGAAGAGTAAGGAGGAGAAGCTTCCCAACACCTGTTGAAGGTTGTACATGACCTGTCCATGGGAATTGAGGAGCTAAGACATCAAACTTGTAGCAACAATAAGGGAAAAGGAGTTTAAGGGGAATTCCAATTGGGTGAAGCCTCTGATACTTCATAGCACCACGTGGCTTTTAACCCCAACATGCCACTTATTCCCAACACACCACCCAGATCCACTATCACCACGTTCTTCACATCCAGAATTGGTGGTCCGTAAGGTCAAGAGGAGATGCATATGGGTGACCATTTCATGTGATATCAGTTCTATGGACTTGATTTTAGGGGATCTGTCACTTTCAGGGACTTTTTCCAGCTAAAGGGCAAGAATAGGACCTAATTATAGGAAATCCATCAATTTCAAAGAATTTTTCTAGCTTAAGAGAAATAAGAGGCCCAAAGGATAGAGCGAGGGAAGCTACATGCATGGGACAAATTTGTGGTGCACAATGGGGAGACTGTTTCTCCCAACTTTTGTTGGCTCTTCTAAGAGATCGGCGAAAGCATGGGTGGAGAAGTTGGATGTGTACTTCTAGATCAATCAGATGACAAAGGGAGAGGCAATAAAAATTGCCAAACTAAATTTGCATGGGGAAGCCCATGACTAGTGGTTCCATGGGCTAACCACAATGGGCATGTTGGAGTGACAACCTACAAGAATTTCACCAAGAGGGTGCTGGAGTGTTTTGAGAGGAGAGATTCAGAGGATCACTTTTGGGAGCTAAAAAGCCTCAAGTAGACTAGGAACACTAAGGCCTACATTTCGAAATTTCTAAGGCTATCAATGATGGTATCGAATTTATCAGACGCTAGAGGGTCTACATGTTTGTAGAGGGGATAGCAGAGCCATTGCAGGGGTTTGTGAGGTCCAACATGTCCACTACTTTGCAGGACGTAGTAGGGAGAGATCAAGATCTATGGGATTACCTTGGGATTACCTATCCAAGGATAGAGCACCAGTACCACCTAGAAATGGTTTTTAGAAGAGGGGGAGAGACACTAGGGCTCCACCATCGAGAGCCAACTAGGCACATGGAAAACTGGATGAGTAGAACTGAAGAGACCTCTGCAGGAGGAAGTTATATTTCACCTGTCAGGAACCACGGGCAATAGGTCATAGATGCACAATGAGAAAGGGGCACTACATTGAGGTCTTTTCTAATATTTATTTTTATAATGATGAATATTTTGAGGTGGGTGTAGATGAAAACGCAATGCATACAGAGAGAGGAATTCCACCACCACCATCACCAGTTGGAGCACCTTTTGCTCCATCAAGATGGGTCCTTGAATCTCTACGTGGGATGCCCAAGTTTTTGACCTTAAGAATCAGGGGCATCATGCGGGAGCAGTGTGTATCGATTTTAGTGGAAAATGGGGCTATCCATAATTTTATTGATGAATAGATGGTCCAGAGGAGGGGTATCATAACCGAGGCATTTGAGGGATTTTTGGTTATGGCGTCGGGGGACAGAACCATGTAGTTCACATGTTATGTTTTTTGTTTGACAGTGACCATGGGGAAATACTCAGTGAAAAATCACTTATTCAAGGTGGATGTGCTAAACACCAATGTGTTGATTGGTGTCCAATGACTCTACTCACTTGGTAGAGTCACTATGGATTAGAGGAAGATAGAGATGGAGTTTACACAACGAGATGGAAAACTAGTTTTGCTACGAGGTATGCACTCTTACCCTTCGTAGACTGTTTCAACCCATGGGATGGAGGTTGACCTGAGGCAAAGTGACATTAAGTGGATTGCAGAGTTGAGGGTTTTTAAGGCTAGGGGTAAACCCAAGAAACAATGCCTATACATGAAAACTATCTTGGACAGATACCCAGTGGTGTTTGGAGATATACCACCCAGGAAACCACCTGATCAAGGTTTTGACCATACAATTGAGCTGGAGGTGGGGGTACATGTCATGATTACTACTCCTTACAAGAATCCCAAGGCATATAGGGATGAGATTGAGAGGGACATCCATGAGTTGTTGGCATTTGGGCACATAATTCCTAGCTCCAACCATTTTCTCTTCATCAGTTGTCGTGGTGAAGAAGAAAGATGGGTCCCTACACATGTGCATAGACTACCAGACCCTTAAAAATAAAACTATGAAGAACCATTATCGCATCCCACACATAGATGAGTTGATGGATGAGATAATAGGGGCTATTTTTTCTCCAAGATTGACTTGCGTTTAGGGTACCATTAGATCAAGATGAGGGATCAGGATGTCCCTAAGACAACTTTCAGGTGCCACTATGGGTAGTTAAAGTTGTTTGTTATGCCCTTCGGGCTAGCCAACACACCTTCCACCTTCTAATATTGATTGAACCACATGTTTTGTGGGAGAATTTGTGGAATTTCATGTTGGTGTTATTCAATAATATCCCTATCTACAATCAGATGTGGGAGGAGCACTTGTAGAATTTTGAGACAGTGTTACGTATTTTGGTGGAGAAGTGGTTCTACGCAAAACTATCCAAGTGTGAGTTTGGGTTGATAGAGATGCTATACTTAATGCACATTATTGGAGAGGACAATTTCAGATTCCATGAGGATAAGATCAGATCATCCTGGGATTTTCTAGAGCCCCGAAATGTGACAGAGTTGAGGGGTTTTGTGGGCATCTATACTTACTACAAGAATTTTGTGAAGGGCTTATCTCAGTTGGAAACTCCCATCACTGATTTGAGGATGAAGGGGATGTTTGAGTGGACAGATACAACATAAGAGGTTTTTTAGCACCTCAAATAGGTAATGAGTAGTTGTCTAGTATTGGCACTTCTATATTTCACCCATCCCTTTCTGCTCGAGTGTGATGCATCTGGAGAGGGATTAGGAGAATTTTTGATGTAGGGGGGTCATCTCATAGCTTTCGAGAGTTGGAAGATACTACCCCATGAGAGGTTTTACTCCATTTATGACAAGGAGAATCTAGTCATCATGTGTGTGTTAGCCAAGTTTCGACAATACTTGGTGGGGAACAAGTTCAAGGTCAAGGCATACCACAACAACCTCAAATTATTCTTGGAGCAGGAGCAGAAGTAGTTGTAGGAGAGGTAGCAGAAATGGGTGAGAAATCTCTAGGAATACAAATTTGATATTGAGTATGTCAAACGGAAGCAAAATGTGGTGGCATATGCATTTTCCAGGAGGTAGGATACCCTTTCATTGATGAGAATTTCCCCATATTGGATAGCATAATTACTAGTACAGTAATCCAAGGACTGATTTTCATGTGAGGTCCTTAATGGGGTAGTTGCATATGACTGGTATAGAGTGATGAAGGAGGTGATTTACTTCAAGGTCCAGATCTATTTATTTCCTATCTCCCAGTTGAGGGAGAATATCTTACAGGTTGCCCACGACTTGCCATTTGTAGGGCACCGGGGATTCACCAAAATTTACAAGGCCATCGGGGATTATTTAACATGGTGAGGCCTTAAGGATGACATTATGTAGTATGTCAGTGAGTGTGACACATGCCAAAGGAACAAGGGTGAGCAGACACACCCTACTAGGTTGTTGCAGCCTCTTCCTATCCCTCAGGGGAAATGGGAGAGCATGTCAATGGATTTTATTATCAAGTTTCCCACAATACAGGGCAAGAACTTCATATATGTGGTGGTGACCTATTGATGAAGTTTCCACACCTTTTCACCATTCTAGCTTGGTACTAGACCTCATAGGTGGGTGTCGGTGAATTGTTCTTCAACGAGGTGTTTCGACTGCATGGTGTTCTGAAGACCATTATTAGTGATTGAGACAAAAAGTTCATGGGGGAATTTTTGCAACAATTGTTTCAACTTGTGGGCACTTATCTCACTCTAAGTACCAATTATCACCCACCAAACTGATGGGCAGACAATGATATTTACAAATGGCTAGAGGGTTACTTGCGCAACTATGCGACAAGCCATTCGCGAGAATGGATATGGTGGTTTCACTTGGGCAATTACTGCTACAACACCATGTACCACATGTCCATAGGTATGTATCCATTTATATCTTTGTATGGTTACTATTACCACTCAAACCAGCAGGAGACCTAAAGCAGTTACCAATAGGGAAATTCTTAGGCCAAGGACAACGATGGAGGCTTAGCCCACTCTCACCATGACTAAGACTCCCTGATCTTTACAAACTTTCACTGATGGGGAGATTCCTGATAATCTAGGAATCACTTGTAAGTATATTTCAATGGATAGGTGATAAGTGGCCCTCAAAACACTTTCCCTAAGGTGAATTCAAGAATAGAGCTTGCTTTCTTTTTAAGCAAGGGACTTGGTACACTAGGGGTAAGGTATGAGGATTGGAGAGTTGAGGTGGAAAGAATAGGATTATAGATGAGGTTCCCAATCCCTAAAATCCTTGGGGAACTTGGATTCCAAAGTGGCCTTTGACAAATAATATTTTATGAGAAACGGGACCACATGGGGCCAACTGGACATAGTCTAGGTTTGGAGATGGAATATAGCAACCAACAATGTTCCTATCCTGGACAAGGTGAGGGGAAAGGATCAGAAAAGAATATTCACTTTAAAAGGTTAAATTGATCCTATTGAGGTCTACCCTTGGGGATGACTACGTAAATTTCGATCCTAGATCCAGGGCTTGGGATTCCCGGAGATTCCATTGTGAGAATGGCTTGAAAAGTTTTGGAGAAGGAGGGGACCCACTAGTGTAGTAGCCTAGGGAAAATCAAAATTTTTCCTTGGGTCAATTCTCGAGAAATTGATGCCCTAGGTGACCCATAAAGTGTAAACTTGGGGAAAAGTGAAAAAAGTGGAAAATTATGATTAAATAATTGCCCTTCTATGGATCAATGCCTTAATTCAGTTGGGGAGATGGAGTCAAGGATGAATAATGAGTATGAACTTGGTTTCTTGGTCGAGGAGGCTTGAAAGATCAACTTCGTCCAATATTGGTGTAGAGAGAAGAATAAGAGACTTTCAAGAATTTATACTAGAAAAGAGTGCAATATTATTGTGAAAACATATCTCTAGGACATTTCATTCATATGACATTGTCCCATACATTAAATTAGCTAAAAAATTCTTAATTCCACATTTTAATCATGCAGCAAATAGCCCTAACTTTAGCAGCATGCAACAACAAGAATAATATCATAAAAAATCACTTACAATTCCATAGAGTGTATCCAACCAGCAGCTCATTTCATTAACAAATCTCCAAGAGAAGAAAAATAGCCCAAATCTAAACATCCAAATTCATCCATCTCCAAAAATCTTCTCCAATGAAAATGTATGAACTCTCTAAGAGAGAGATATCCAATCCAAAATGTGATGATCCAAATGAATGTAGATAACATGGATATATAGGATCCCAAGGAGCTCTAATTAGCCTAAGGGCCCCTTAATAGCTCTAATAATAAAATAATGGGTAAATAACACCCCTATTGGTGACAAGCCCACCAAGTTAGCTCATAGATGTAAAAATAAGTCACAAAAGGGCCAAATAATGATGTATACATGTCGTAGCACCCTCCATGAGGCCTAGTAACATCTTGAAGTGCCATAATGAGGAACAAATTCCTTGGAATATGATGGAAAATGGGGTGGCCCCTTTGTCTCCAATTAGTAAACATGTGGTGCTCCCAGTGGGTATGGGGGCACATAAATGATTCCATGGGTCTCCAAATGGATCGAAGATGCATGTAGATTCTCTATGAAGGCTCAGATGTTGGAATAAATGTCATCGAGTCCTCGTACAATCCCTGGGGAACACTCCAAGTGTGTAGTGCACTTATGGGTCTAGTTGGGCATGGTGCATCTTCCTCATCCAAGAGTGGATCTCTAGTAATCCCTAAACATCTGAAGGGGTCCATGAAGCTTTTCTATTGTTGTGGAGGCCCATACCTCTTGATACACACCCTATGTGTGCTAATATAGCCTTCAGGGGCTCAGGATCCTGTATAGGGAGACCAAACCCAAATGGAAACCACATGTGATCCTGCATAAGATCCAATGTGCCCCCTAGGCTTCGAGTACAACCAATCATTAGAATAATCATATAATAGAGTTTACAAACCATGGATGATAGAATGGGCACTTCATAATGGCATGTCCTTCCATAATGGGGTTTTGCGTGTGATATTGTCTCCAATCTCCAAAGGAGGTTAAGATATCACCTTATTAGGTGGTTTCATCCCTTAAAGGGGATATTATGTCCAAGTTACATCCCTCTAATGGAGGTGGCAAGTGATAAATAAGTGGAATGGAATGAGAGGGGAAATCCTAGGTCACATATTGGGCCATAGGGTTAGTCAGATAAAATGGAATCCCACACCTCTATATATAATGTGTAGGTGGGAGAAATTGTGGTACATGAGGTACCATGGCCTTGATTTTTCCACCCTTCCTTATATGCCTTTTGATTTTCATGAATTTTCTTTAATTAACTGCTCAAGGCTCAAAGGAATAAGAGCATGATGTGTAAGATGTAGTAGTGAATACCCCCTTTTAGGTAGGGAAGTTTATTTCCCTCCAAGGGTGGGGACAATCATGGGTTCCTGAATGATAAAAGAGGCTCATCTAGGGCCTATGGAACTAGGGTGATGGCCATGGATTAGGGTAGAGATCATGTATTTCCTTTTTCCCATGTGCTAATTATTTTTGTCTCGACCATATTTTTCATTTTGTGGTACAAATGTGGTTAATTATGCTTTTTTATTTTCTTTTAGTTGCATCAACCTTAGGGACGTCGTTCTAGGACTGACCCGGGAAGTTGACCCTATGTGGACCTAGAATGGAAATATGGACCCAGGTGGGATAAATGATGAATGGGGATATAGTTAGTGGAAAGGAAGTAATATATGAGGATAGGGGAGAGGGACCACGCACCTAATGTCGGGCTTTCCCAAGTAGTACCACCCTAAATTAAAATGGTCAATAAAGGAGATCCCACGAGACTATGGTCCAAAGGTAACATGGGGACAAGACCACAAACTAAGCCCACTCTTTCTGCTGAATCCCCCCATCAATCCATGTCCATATGTATCCATGTTAATTAAACCCAATATTCAATTACCAAATGAAAAGACACACCTTTAGATTTGGGAGGCCCACATTGAAACATACAATCAACAAACGTGGGTGAGGGACCACATGGCTAGCTCAGGTGGCAAAAAAAATGCACAATGAAATATTAGGAGGCTACAAGGGGTTGTTGGCTACTAGTTAATGTCCATCACAGAGAAAACATTTTCTTGGGGATATCACCCACGAAGTGGTGGGTAATATTTATGATGCATTATATTTTTTTGACGTGATGTTTGGATACATCAAGGCCCCTTGTACCAAGTATTGGATACAAGAGATCCAATACATCTCACGGGCTCTCAAAGATAACCTATAGACTGTGCAGAACCAATAGAAGATCTATGCAAATAGGGGCAGAGTCAACAGGTAGTTTGAGGTTGGGGATTTGGTTTTCTTGAGGCTCCAATCATACAAGTAGTCATCACTCAAACAGAAAGGGGCCAAGCAGCTAGAGCCTCACTTATGTGGGTCATACCAAGTCACTAGGAGAGTTGGGGAGGTAGCATATGAGTTGGAGCTGCCCCCTAGTAGTCGAGTACACAAAATTTTTCAAGTGTCTTTCTTAAAGAAGGCACTGGGACAACAAGTTATTACGGCTATAGAGCTACCACCTATGGATGATGAGGGGCACTTAGTTCTAGAGTTGGAGGCTATTTTGGACACCTATGAGAGTCACTTGCAGAACAGGGTTATCAAATAATTTTTTATTAGAAGGAGGAACTTGCTAGATGAGGATGCCACTTAGGAGTGGGAACATATACTTTAGCATCCTTCATTGCAGTAGCTTGAGGACAAGCATTGTTTTGGCAGGGAGGGTTGTGATATTACCACTTAGAAATATTGCTAAGGGGAAATATCAATTTTTCCCAATTTTGTCTTATTTCATGTTTTCACTTAGGAAAGGTGGGTTTATAGGTCCCACAAATTTTTTGGTGTTAAGTGGAGACCCAAAAATTAGAAAGAGACGGAGAAAATCAAGCTCCTAGTGGGAAGCGGGGACCACTCTCAGAGAATTATGGCCCAGAAGGAACTACACTCTCATTGGAGCGAGTTTGGTGGGAGAAAGTTGATGGTTCGTCCCACATGGGAAATTGGGAGGCTCCTTGACAAAATATGAGGAGGAAATCACTTTTTGGAATTCTCTATCATTTTAAAATACTCATATATGAGCACGCTTGAGTGAGAGTTTGAGTCTGCAAGTGTGTTGTGAACAAGATATTTTTAGGTGGAAATATCACCCCTTTCTTTAGTGGACTTCGAGAGCTAGCCCAAGGAAGGAGTCTCGTCTAGTTTAATTTGATCCAGGAGAAACATATTGTGATTTTCGGGTAGCATCAGCAAGAGAAGCGTACAAACTCTGTAGTCTTAGACAGTGTCACCCGTCGTAGTTGAGGAGTGAATGTAGTTTGCAGCTAAAACTTGTGGGGGAGTCCAGGAGAGAGTTTTATTGGTGATTGGAGGAATTTTAGGCATTTGACAGTATAATTTATAGGTGGGTCAAAATACCTAGGAGGAGAGCCATTGAGGGAAATTCGGCCGAAATTCCAAGGTCAACCATATGCCAATTCCTTCGTAGGTTTTTGTTTGTATTTGGTGGAGAGGAGGAGGTTAGTTTCCTTGAATTTTCTAGGCAACAGAGGAGGCCCTAACATATATTTTTGACAACCATCAAATCATTTTTTGGGTCTTTCATTACAGAGCCAAGGGATACCAACAACATACTTGAAGGGGACTTCATATTCTTCACTTGGGCTTTGCTAGCTTCCCTTGGGCAAGTCCAGGTGCACACTTTCCAGCACCAAAATGTATCCTCATTTATTATCAATCAAATGGCTTAGCATCACAATTTTTGGCTCAAATTAATGGTCTAATTTATAGGTGTGTTTTTTGTGGGTTTTATCTGTCCATGCTTTGTTTATTACTATAAAATTTCCTTAGGGATATTACAATTGGACTTGTATCTCTTTAGAGAAATTCACTATCCTTCTTAGAGGAGGAATTTTTGGTGCATGGAATCAATTTTGATCTTCTTGGAGATGCTTCATCATTGAAATTCATATTTATAAGTCATATATTTTTGAAAATGAAGCATAAATCTCTTGAAGCTACTTTTTATACTACCCTAATGCTAAGAAAATTTGTCTTTGAGGCCTCCTTAACATGGAAAATCCAAAGTCCATAGTCATAATTATACTTGAGTACAATATCCCCAAATGGATTAAGCACTGGTATTCCATAAGTGATCACCTCAAATATTATTTCTTTCACCCTCCCCTATTTTTCTAGGCCTAGCCTACATAGGTTACTTAGGGCATCAATTATCTCACAATCTAGCCATCCAAACACTTTGTTTTTTGATCCAAAACTGTGATGGTGTCTCCTTAAGAAACCCTCCAAATTTCATGAGATTATGACAGTGGGATATTGAGATATCACAAGCCCTAGCTTGAAGATCGATTCTTGCCCCTCATTTCCTTAGGCTAAAAACCTCACTGGGATCATTGCAATATATTTCATTGAAAATTTCTTCCTTGATCCCCTTCTCCTCCCTGATTAGGTCAAGTATATCATTGGTTGGGAAAACCTCCCCCCTTGACCTAGACTCAGGTCCACTTGGCCTCGTGTGGTCCCACACACTATTTAGGACAATTCTTCAAATATCAAATGGAATTGAAGCCTTCATGAGAATTTTAGGTTTTTAGGGCCTGAAATTTAATATATGTACCATAAATTTAAATCTTGAAATTATCCTTGATCCCTCCTTGAGAGCCTTCAACCTTTCCATCCAAAGAAAGCAAGTTATAATTTTGAGACTCTCTTGTGAATAGGCCCCTTACGATCACCCCTCACCCTATCATTGGTATTTTTATTTCATATCAGGTCTCCTCCCATCAGTGACAGTATGTAATGAGTAGGAAGCCATATTCAAGGTAATAGTGGGTTATTTCTCCATGGTTTCCCTTGACCCAGTAGTATCCCTTTAAGGATCCCCTTTTATGACCCCCGCTAGTTTAATCAATAACATTTCTCATATTGTTATCAGGGAATAGAGACACGTGTTTTTTTCCCCATATGACATATTGACTTATAATTATGGGTGAATCCATTGTAAGAACGAATCCCTAGTTCTTCAGTGAAATTTAAGGTCGATGCATGTAGGGTGAAACAAACATTTTTCTAGGAATCTGTAAATTCACCCTAGTGACTCCTACAAAATTTACATGTATACCTAAATTAGGGTGTATTTATTTGATTATTTTCACACTGTGGACATCACTAGCGTCCATAGGAACCCTAATAATGTCATAGGAATGATGGTTTGTATGGTTCCCATGTTTGATGGTGATCCACTCTCCACAATTGACCATGTACAAAGATTTAATGCACATACTTCAAAAGAAAAAGTGGGTCACCAAGATGTCCTTATGTTGTTGTTCATGAGATGTCTCTGTGGTCATAACTCATGGTTGCATAATTGCAAACCTAAGAGCATATCATCTATTGAAGAATTCGTTGATGGATTTCTCAGACATTTTCAAGTACACCCCGCATTAAGCATTCAAGAGGAATCCCTCATCGAGAAAGAAATTTAGGATCTAGATGGTGATCATGAAGAAGAGTTTTCCTTGGGTCCACATGATGAAAAGGATGATTTTGAGAATGCATGTGTTGGGAAGGATGAGTCTGTGGAAGGAGAAGTTGAGACTAAACTTACCTTTCTCATGGATATTACTCATGATGACTTTCTGATGGAATTCTAGCCTCAATTCTTAATAACAAACTAATTTTTTTCTCTCTGTAATTCTGCCATGAGTCAAATTAACACAGGATCACCAATATCTGTCACATAATTTCTTTTTATTAAAATGTTATTTGTATATTGCGGGAGAAAGAAAAATAATGTCTCCAAAACACATTTGTTGTTGCTACACTTTTCATACAACATGTAATAACATTACACAACCAACAAAACACTATCCATTGAATACACTATTCAACATTTTAAACACAACAAAAAAATGCAATCAATCACACATACTTTCCAGGTATTAACTTTCTTTCTCCTTTAAAATTAAAAAAAAAATTAGATTACATAGTAGTCACACCCCATTCTATCTGCGTACTTAGCAAGCGACATCTTTTTGTTTTTTTTTGGTTTATTAAACTCGGTTTTTCTTTGTCTACGTTATTCTGCCTCTACCAAAAAATGATCCTATCCTACTTTACACTTAATGAAAACTGATAAAAATCAAATATACACTGATCTGATAAAAAAAAATCACGACCCCTAATAAATTCCACTCCTCAACACCTATGCTAACCACTTGATTTATCACGCATGAAAATTAGGATTTGAAATTAGCTTTCGTGCCAGAATAGTCAATTTTCTAAATTGACTAGATTCTCCTTTGATTTTTCCATGCATATCGAGCTCTTTGACCATCAATTATACATTATCTAGAAGATATGGGTGTGGTTAGGATGAAACATTAGTATGTCAATCCTACATTCTCGTTCCTCATCATGACAGTTTGGCAGATAAGAATCAGGAAACTGGGAACCAAAAAATAATTATTGGAACAATAACAGGAACCAAACAATTGGAACTGGAACTTAACTACTAGAACCAGAAATTAATTGTTGGAACTAGAACTTAACTCTCTCTTTCAAAAATACATTTGACCGCGAGGTCAATCTGGAACATAGTAATTTGATGCTCCTGCATCAAACTCCCGGGGAAGAAAAGAATGCTCCATCGAAACTTCATGATTTATTTGATATTTCTTTAACTCTGTTGCGGTCATCCAACTAGCATATTCAATCGGTTGTCCCTTCCACTTAATCAGATATTGATAATATGTCTGTCCTCTAGTCTTATTCATCACTTTATTCTTCAAGACTGCTTCCACTTCTTTCCTTGTTGTCTTTGGAAAATTTTTCTCCCAATGTAGAGCCTGAACTTCCTCTTCTGCAAATTCATCATGTGATTATGCTTCTAATTCATTGTATGGTTACAAGTATGCAACATTAAATATAGGAGATATCCCAATTCCTTCTGGTATCTCAATCTCATATGCATTGGCATAAAAATTCCTCAAAATTATACATGGTCCTATATTTTTTCATCTTTAATTTATTATAAGTCCCTACAAGAAATATTTCTCTCCTCAAATAAACCATAGCTAAGTCACCTCTGCTTGACATCTTCCTGCAATTTTTGCATATGTTCTGCAAATTCTTCAGCCTTTGCACTCATTGTATCTTGCTTTCCCAAATATCTAAGCTCATACACTCCTCTAGGATGCATTCCAAAAACAATATGAAATGGACTCATTCCTATAATCCTATTAGGAGTATCATTATAAGAAAATTTATATTGAGCAAGTGCTAAATCCCACTTTCTTGGATTTTTATAGACCAATCTTCTTAATATTTTTCCCAATCTCTTATTCACCACTTCAATTGGCCCATCCATCTGAGGATGATAGGTTGAGCTAAAACTAAGGTTCGTACCTATATTCCTCCATAGAGTCCTCCAAAAGTGTCCCACAAACTTTTTATCTCTGTGTGAAACAATACTCCCAGGCAACCCATGCAATCTTATAATTTCTGAGAAAAACAAATTAACGATATGAGTTGCATCACTATTTTTTCTACAAGCAATGAAATGAGCCATTTTTGAAAATCTATCTACAACACCATATATAGAGTCATGTCCTATTTGAGTTTTTGGAAAACCCAAAACAAAATCCATGCTGCCCACATCCGAAGGTCTGTTTGGTATTGGCAATGGCTGATATAAACCAATGTTTTGGCTCCTTCCCTTGGCATGTTGACAACTCTTGCATTTCTCGACAAACATTTTAACATCAGTTTGTAATTTTTGCCAATAATAGAAAGCATTCACTTGAGAAAATGTCTTGTCTTGTCCAAAGTGTCCAGATAATCCTCCAGTATGTTTTTCCTTAATAATATTTTCTCTCATGGAGCACTTAGGAATGCACAATTTTTTGTTTTTGAACAAAAAACATCCTTGAATCATGTATTCCAACCATTGGCTTCTATCATAAATCACAGGATTTTGAATAGTTGCATATCTGTCTTTAAAATTTGAATCTTCCTTGTACATGTCAATAATTTCTTCAAATCCAAAAATACCAATCTTTAGCTCCTAAACAACCAAATTTACTTGACTCAAAGCATCAACAACTTTATTTGACTTACTGCTTGTGTGCTTGATTACAAACTTTGTAAAAAATCTACCCACTTCATGTGCTTTTGGCTCAACTTTGGCTGATTATTTATGAACTGCAGAGCATGATTATTAGAATACAAAATATTTTCTTTTGGCAACAACTAATTGTTCAAATTCAACAAGAATATCCTACTGAGAATTAGGCATCTACACTAGGATGGGTCCTCAAGCTATTTTTAGGTGTATGTCTATTTATAGATGTATGTGCATAATCTATTTATATAATGGATGTCTACTATTATCATCCCTTAATATTAGTTGGACAATAAACTATAACCTATTCTCAATGAGCACTTGGAAATATTTAACTGAAGTGGAAAATCAGTTAGCTAAAGGAATTTCGAGTTAATTGGTTGGTTGGTGGGACATGCAGGTTGACTTAGTTGTAATTGAGTGATTTGAAGTTGTAATAGAGTTGGAAGTACAATTGTGCATGTTGTAAAGTAGTTTAACTCAGTTAAGTGAGTTAAACTCAGTTGTGCTAGTTGTAATTGAAGATACACTAGTGAGAGATCAAATGAATTAATTAATAATTAATTCAAAATCAGTGGTCTCACATGCAACTGAAGATTTACTATTATTAACTGCATGCATGTCAGATCCAGTGGAGACCCAGTTGAGTTCTAGGTGAAAGGGAAGTAAATCATCTATTGTGACATTATCTGGTCGCACACATGCAACCACACACACATTGGATGTGCCCATGAGGATTGCGCAGTCAAGGAATGCAATATTGCATTCATTTAGAGATTGTTATTAGTAGGTATTGCGCAGTGGACGCAGGCTATCTAGAGACAGTAAATTGAGTAAGTGATTTGCCAATTTTTGTATGACATTGTGAGACAATTAGCTTATGTGCTGAGGGCTGTTATGATTGGAGATTTGTATGTAATTGTTTCATGATCCATGATATAATATACAATAGAATATAGTGGGGTTTTTAGCTATAAGATTTCCCCGAGAAATTATCCATGTTGTGTGTGATTGATCTTTCTTCATGCTTATGTAATTGGCAATTGTGTTTTTAATTCCGAAAATATTTGTAGAAGCGATTTGGTATTTAATAGTAGCACATTGTTAGATTGGGAGAATCCAAGATATACATGAATATTGTATAATTTATACATGGTATTAGAGCACAGGAAATTGTAGAAGTAAAGGAGGAGCTGAGTTTGTTGGTGGAAAGAATTCGAATTTGCAAAAATACTTTCTTTGTGCTACAAATGATTCAAGATCGAAATGAATTTCAATGGCTTGAGGTTAGAGTATGCACTCAAGGGAATCTCGAGATACATTGATTGGAAGGATAGGATGGAGGCAGTATTTGAAGACAATGGCTTGAAGTAATT
Source organism: Pinus albicaulis (assembly GCA_034641835.2). Lineage (NCBI taxonomy): Eukaryota > Viridiplantae > Streptophyta > Pinopsida > Pinales > Pinaceae > Pinus > Pinus albicaulis. The sequence continues at coordinate 1,470,150,602 of CM076581.1, forward strand.
CATTCAAAAAGATGTTCCTAAGCCAGATGCTGCAAATGCTGCCAATCTTGATGCATGGAAAAAGAAAGTGGCAATGGTGAGGAGGATCCTGTTGGAGGGAGCACAAGACCACATTTTCTCAAGCCTCCATGGGAAAGCCACACTGTATGCTATGTGGAAGGCTTTTATGAATCTATTACAAAGTAGCAACGACCATAGGAAATTGGCTCTCAAAGATAAACTCGAGAAGATCAAGATGGAAAAGGGAGACACCATTCCAAAGTATCTCACAAAGTTTGTCCAATGTTGAGATGAACTGGGGACTGTGGGAATAACTGTTGCTGATGATGATTTTGTGAGCTTGGCTCTCTTGGTACTTCCTAAGGGTTGGCACAGTTATGAATACTCTGTCAACGGACGGGAAAAATTGTCGGATTGGGAACAATTGTGGTCGGATCTAGTGCAGGAGGAGTTCAGGCGGAAAACCAGAGATGGCTCTTCATCAAAGCATGATGATGAAGATGATTTTGTTTTGGCTGTGAAGGAAAATAATGGGAAGGGGAAGAAATTCCATTCAAAATCAGAGTCTAAAGGCAAGAACCTGGATATGTCCAAGGTGAAGTGTTTTCACTGTCACAAACATGGGAATTTCACTACTAACTATCCACAAAAGAACAAGAACAAGAAGGTTGTTGGAGCTGCAGTTGGTGAGTCCCTTGCCTCGCAATTTGAGCTTGAATTATCCTTGATTTCATGCATGGTGTCAAGTGCATTGGGATCATTGTGGTATTTGGATAGTGGCGCTTCCTTTCACATGACAGGAGATAAGGAACTTTTCAGTGACTTGGAGGAGAAAGATCTCCACATGCACATAGAGATGGGTGATGATGGACAATACAATGCTACCGGGATTGGTACCATTATCTTTCATAGGGAGTTAGGTAAACCATTTCAATCAAAATATGTCATGCATGTTCCAGGTATGAAGAAAAATTTGGTCTCAGTCGCAATGTTGGAGGACAAAGGCTATGTCATTCCCTTTAGTGATGGAAAGGCTTTCCTGCGACATAAAACAATAGATCAAGCAAAGAGGATAGGGATTCGAGTTAAGAATATCTACAAGCTGGAGGTAGATGGATGCACTACTATGATGGGAAAGGTATAAAAGGTGGTGAGTTGGGATGAGGGCAAATTATGGCACAGGAAATTGGGCCATCTTCATCATGGAGCCTTGAAAGTCATGCAACAAATATATACTGGACTTCCAATGGGAACACTTGCTTAGTTAGATTAGTGCAAGGGTTGCACCATGGGGAAGTATGTAAATTCCACCTTTCATGAGAAGGAGAACCGTGCTTTAGGGATCCTTGAGAGAGTTCATACAGACGTGTGTGGACCGTTCTCAATTTCTTCAACAAAAAAACGTAAGTACTATGTAATCTTCAATGATGAATTTTCTCGCAAATGCTAGATCTTTTTCATGTAGAAGAAGGATAAAAAATTCTCAAAGTTCTGTGAGTTTAAGGCATTTGGTGGAGAAAGAGTCGGGGAAGCAAATGAAGGATCTTAGGAGCGATAATGGTGGAGAATACATCTCTAACGAATTCAATAAATTCTGCAGCAATGAAGGAATTCAAAGAGAAATCATAGCACCTCATAACCCACAACAAAATGGGGTTGCGGAGAGGAAGAACAAAATGATCGTGGGTGCAGCACGAGCGATGTTGCATGATCAGGGCCTACTAATGCATTTTTGGGTGGAAGCATGCAACATTGTGGTTTATGTGCAAAATCGTTGTCCTTATAGAGTACTTGGAATGAGTACACCTGAAGAAGATTTCACTGGTAAGAAATTGGATATTTCAAACTTTAAGATTTTTGGCTCATATGTTTATGTGCATGACCAAGGACACCGGGAAGAAGCTGGAGATGACTGCTGAAGTTGGGATTTTTTGGGGTACAGAGAAACACCCCATAATTTTTGTGTGTATTTTTCAAAAAACATAAAGACTTTTGTGTGATAGGATATAAAATTTTATGAGGGGAGAGCCATGTAGTTGTCGCTTCAGAGGGAGATGGAATTCCATGCGGAGGAGGAACTGCTGGTTCCCAAATATGAGTCTCAAGATGTGGATCAGCCACATGAGGAGGTTCATGGAGTCGAGGAGTTCACTCACACAGATCCATCCATCAGAAATGATAGAAGACGTACCACGGAAGCTGATAGGCTAAGACTTGATGCTGCACAGAATGTAGGAGCCCCTACTTCACAACGCAGACAAAGACAATCTCTTGAATGATTTATTGGATACATGGCTCTCATGAGAAAATGTATTGTGACTGAACCATCTTCCTTTCAGGAAGTATTGCAGGAGCCCACATGGGTAGATGCAATGGTGGAGGAGTATGAATCCATTGTCAAAAACAGTGCTTGGGAAATTGTTCCAAGGCCGATTGATAAATCAGTGGTAGGTTCGAGATGGATCTACAAGGTAAAGCAAGCTGTCGATGGGTGTGGAGAAATACAAGGCTAGATTTTTGGCCTGGGGCTTCTCACAGATAGAGGGGATATATTATGAAAATACCTTTGCACTCGTCGCAAGGTATTCTTCCATAAGGACCATACTTGCTCTCTCAACATAGATGGGCTAGCACATTCTTCAGATGGATGTGAAAACTGTGTTTCTCAATGGAATCATTAAGGAAGAGGTGTACATAGAAAATCCTAAAGGTTTCGATATCTTCAACAACAAGTCACATGTGTGATGACTCAAAAGAGCATTGTATGGTCTGAAACAAGCACCCTGTGCTTGGTACACTTGGATAGACAACTATTTCATCGAATTAGGCTTAACCAAAAGTGAAGCAAATGCAAACCTATACCAAATTGTGGTGGAGGGTAATATTTTAATAATCTTTCTTTATGTTGATGATTTAATATTGACTGGTGATGAGCAGCTGATACACTCATGCAAGGAGGATCTTGCAAGGGAGTTCAAAATGAAGGATATGGGCCTCCTTCATTATTTCCTTGCATTGGAAATATGGCAGCGAGATGGTGAACTTTCTATGTCTCAAGGAAAGTATGCAAGGGAGATACTGGGTAAGTTTCACATGGAGGGCTGCAAACCCATTGATACTCCTCTTCCAGGAAACTGGAGGAAAGACGATGCTACTTCTGGAGAGGTAGTGGATGCTACTATCTATCCATAGTTAGTGGGTTCGCTAATGTATCTAGTGAACATGAGACTGGATATTTTCTATGAAGTTAACCAGCTAAGTCAAGCTATGGTTAATCCTACCAAGCTCTTTTGGAAGGAAGGGAAGTGTGTCCTGAGATACCTAAGGGGCACATCAGAGTATGGTTTATGGTACAAACAGATGGATGGAGTGAAGTTGAATGGCTTCAAGGATGCATATTGGGCTGGAAGTCCATCGGATAGAAAGAGCACATCAGGGGGGATCTTTAGTATCGGGTCTACAACTGTTTCTTAATACAACAGGAAGCAGAGATCCGTGGCACTCAGTTCAGCAAAAGCGGAATACATGGCAGCGAGTCCAGCTGCATGTGAGGCTATCTAGATGAGAAAGATCTTGGTTGGTTTGTTTGGTTCTCATATGGATCTGATAGTGATTCATTGTGATAATAAGAGCTGCATTAAACTCTCGATTAATACTATGTTTCATGATATATATAAGCATTTATATATATGGTACCATCATCTTAGATATTATGTGCAGAGGATAATCACGTTGCTTCAATACATTCCCACGAAAGATAAATGAGTAGATATTCTGACAAAGGCAATCACCAAGAGAAAATTCGAATACCATAGAGACAGGATCGAGGTGAAGGATAGTCCTTTTCTTGTTGAGAGGGAGTGTCGAGATTCAACAAGAATATCCTAGTGAAAATTAATCACATACACTAGGATGGGGCCTCAGGCTATTTTTAGGTGTATGTCTATTTATAGATGTATGTGCATAATCTATTTATAGAATGCATGTCTATTTAGAGATGTATGTCTACTATTATTATCCCTTAATATTCGTTGGACAATAAACTATAACATATTCTCAATGAGCACTTGGAAATAGTTAAATGAAGTGGAAAATTGGTTAGCTAAAGGAATTTCGAGTTAAGTGGTTGGTTGGTGGGACATGCAGGTTGAATTAGTTGTAATTTAGTGATTCGAAGTTATAACAAATTTGGAAGTGCAGTTTTGCAAGTTGTAAAGTAGTTTAACTCAACTAAGTGAGTTAAACTTAGTTGTGCTAGTTGTAACTGAAGATACACTAGTGAGAGATCAAGTGAATTAATTATTAATTAATTCACAATTAGTGGTCTCACATGAAACTGAAGATTTACTATTATTAACTGCATGCATGTCAGCTCTATTAGAGACCCAATTGAGTTCTAGGTGAAAGGGAATTAAACTATCAGTTGTGACATCATCCAATTGCACACATGCAACCACACACACATTTGATGTGCCCATGAGGATTGTGTAGTGAAGGCAGGCAAGATTTCATCCATTCAGGAATTTCTATCAGCAGGGATTGCGCAGTGGAGGTAGGTTGTTTGGAGACAGTAAATTGAGAAAGTGATTTCCCAATTTTTGTATGACAGTGTGAGACAATTAGCTTATGTACCGAGGGATCTTGTGATTGGAGCTTTGTATGTAATTGTTTCATGATCCATGATATAATATACAATAGAAGATAGTGGGCTTTTTAGCTGTAAGCTTTTCCCAAGAAATTATATGTGTTGTGTGTGATTGATATTTATTCATGCTTATGTAATTGGCGATTGTGTTTTTAATTCCGCAAATATTTGTAGAAGCGATTTTGTATTTAACAGTAGCTGTAATATCCCAAATGGGAAATAGACAGCAATACAAGCATACAACAATATAGAAAAATGCCGAAAATAGAACATAAAGCAAATACACATAAAAATGCCGGGAATGCTAAGCCATTTTATTAATCTGAGAATATAATGAGATACAATGGATAATCAGAATAAAAGCACCTATCCTTGCACAAGGCAAGTGAAGAGTCCTCTCAGAAAACAGGAAATGGCTGCTACAGAAACTGCGTCCCAGCTGCTGGAAGAAACTGCTGTAAACTGATGCTGCTGGAATGGACTGGAACTTGGGGCTGATCCCCTTACCGGAATGAGCTGAAATTCTGCAGAACACCTGAAATCACCACCCCGGACAAAACCCAGAAACCATATAGAAAATGGTCAGCCTCCGAAAATCACCTCAGAAACCCTCCTCAAGGAAAAAACGCTGTCCCTCCAGGCCCAGCGCAGATGCCAAATGATATATGCTGAAATCGGGCCACAAACTCCCCGGAAAATCTCCCACTAATAAAGGCTAAACCTCCACACCGAATCTCACTGAATCTCCTGCAGAAAACCCCGCAATAGAACACCTCCTCCAAGAACTACGTCCTCTCTCCTAGGGACTGCACAGTCACCAAAAGAAGCCCAGCTCCTCCGCAAATCAACAACCAAATCCTCCGCTGAAAACTGTAGAAAATACCTTGCCCGAGTAGGCACTCGAAGTCTCTCGGGGCTAAGGGCGAGATCTCCGACCGGAGACACTCAATCGCACTAAACAGTGCTGCAGACAGGCTAAACAACCAGCGTGCTCAAGAAGACAGAAGTCTAGCTCAAATATCATCAAAAACAAGAATGCCCAAATGAGATGGCTCCCCCTCTTTTTATAATGCTGGCCCTCCTCAAAACCCTACGTGTTCCCTCACTCTCCCACGTGCTCCTCCTAAGACTGCGCAGAAGCTCCTAGAGGCTACGTGAGCCTCCTCTCATGCGTGGTGTGGACCCCCAAGGCTCCCCCTTAAGTTACAACGTTGCCTCTACTAGGGAAACACTTTATTTTATTTAAGTGAGTTAGACCCCTTTTCTCACTTTTATTTATTAATTAACTATAGTCGGCAAAACTATACAAAAATCAAATATTCCAATTAGCAGTGCTAATTAGGAATATTATAGTCTCCCCCGGAAAAATGTTGCTTGTCCTCAAGCAACTGAAGTGATGGATGTTGTAAAATCTTCTCATCCTCCCAAGTGGCATCCTCATCCGGAAAATTCTTCCACCTCACCAAGAATTCCCGGATCGTCCTGCTCCGCAGCTGCCTCTCCCTGGTGTCAATAATAGCCTCTGGCTGCAACACCAGATGCCCCCCATCATCCGTAGGTGGTAGCTCATCCGTGACTATCACCTGCTGGCCCAATGCCTTTTTCAAGCATGATACGTGAAAAATGTTATGGATCTTGCTGCCTTGGGGCAGCTCTAACTCATATGCAACCTGCCCAATCCTGCGTATCACCCTGTATGGCCCATAAAAGCGGGGCTTAAGCTTCTCAGCCCCCTTCTGCTTAAGTGAAGATTGTCGGTATGGCTGTAATCGCAGGTACACCAAGTCTCCTACCTCAAACTGTCTCTCCACCCGACCCCTATCAGCATACATCTTCTGCTGATTATGTGTTGTGGCCATGTTATCCTTGAGAGCTCGGAGGATATCCTGACTCTCTTGGATCCAGATCTTAGCTCTCGGAGCCCTGCTAACACCAAACATCATGTCCACAAAAGATAAAGGATGATACCCATACAAAGCATAGAACGACGACATACCAATGGACATGTGATGCGTCGTGTTGTAGTAATACTCTCCCAAATGCAGCCACTTCAGCCATGCTCGCTGCTGCCCACTGACATAGTTACGCAAGTAGCCTTCCAGCCACTTGTTAACTATCTCTGTCTGTCCATCCGTCTGTGGGTGATAACTAGTGCTCGGTGTCAACTCAGTCCCCACTAGCTGGAAAAGCTCCTGCCAGAATCCGCCCATGAAGCGGCTGTCCCTGTCACTGATAATGGTCTTAGGTAGACCATGCAATCCGAAAATCTCCCTGAAAAACAACTCTACCACCTGTGCTACTGTGTAGTGCGTGGATACGGCGAAAAAGTGCGCATACTTTGTCAGTCAGTCAACGACAACAAATATGCAGTCCTTGCCCTGCACCATGGGCAACCCTGTGATGAAGTCCATCGATATGCTCTCCCATTTCCCCTCTGGAATGGGAAGAGGCTGCAACAACCCTGCGGAATGGCTCATATCTCCCTGGTTCCTCTGAAAAATATCGCACTCCCTGACATACTGGAGTACGTCCTCCTTGAGGCCCTTCCATGAGAACCTCTCCCTGATGGCCCTGTAGGTCTTGGTGAACCCCTGATGGCCTGCCAATGGAGAATCGTGTGAAGCATGGAGTATCTTCTTCTTAAGCTGAGACCCCTCAGTCAAGAAGATCCTGTACCTGTAATAGATAATCTCATCGACCACCTTGTACCTGTCATCTGCTACCTGCCCATCGAACACCTCACATGCAAACCTGTCCTTGGAGTACTCCACGAACAGTCGAGCCCTCCAATCAGCGTCCAAGCTCATAAGAGATAACGTGGCCGGTCTACGTGAAAGGGCATCTGCTACCACATTATTCTTGCCTTTGACGTACTCAATGTCAAATTCATAGGCTTGGATCTTACTGATCCACTTCTGCTGCCTCTCCTGCAATTGCTTCTGCTCCAGAAAGTACCTGAGGCTGTTGTGATCTGTTCTCACCCTGAATCTGCCGCCCACTAAATACTGCCGGTACTTGGCCAATGCATGCATGATGGCCAGCATCTCCTTGTCATATATGGGATACAACCTCTCATGCGGAAGGAGTTTCCGGCTCTCAAAAGCTATAGGATGACCACCCTACATCAATACCGCGCCAATCCCCTCTCCTGACGCATCGCATTCCAAAACAAATGGCTGCGTGAAATCTGGAAATGCAAGCACGGGGCAACTACTCATCACCTCCTTGAGCTTATCAAAAGCTCGCTGTGCTGTGTCCGACCAACTGAATGCCCCCTTCCTCGTCAAATTTGTGAGGGGTGCAGCAAGCTGTGATAAACCTTTGATGAACTTCCTGTAGTAAGTGCAAATGCCAATAAATCCCCAAAGCTCAGTCATGTTCCTTGGCTCTGGCCAATCTCTGATGGCCCTAATCTTCTCCTCGTGGAATCTCACCCTATCCACTCCTATGATATGCCCCAGGTACGGCATCTCCATCAATCCAAACTCACATTTGGAGAGCTTGGCATAGAACTGTTGCTCCTCCAAGATGCACAAAATTGTCTCAATATGTTGGAGATGCTCCTCCCACGTCCTGCTATAGATGAGTATGTCATTGAAGAAGACCAGCACAAACTTCCTCAGATGACCCCTGAAGATATGGTTCATGCACGACTGAAAGGTAGCGGGTGCATTGGTCAGCCCAAAAGGCATAACCAGAAACTCGAAGTGCCCATAATGACACCTGAAGGCGGTCTTGGGAATGTTCTGTTCCCTCACGAGAATCTGATGGTACCCAAATCTCAAATCAATCTTTAAGAAGAAGCATGCTCCCCTCAATTCGTCCATCAACTCATTGATCCTGGGAATGGGGTACCTGTTCTTCAGGGTCTTCTTGTTCAGAGCCCTGTAATCAATGCACATCTGCAATGTGTTGTCCTTCTTCTTCACCAACACCACGGAAGAAGTGAAAGGACTCGTGCTCGGCCGAATGTGTCCAAGGGCCAACAACTCCTGAATAGCACGCTCAATCTCATCCCGATAGGCCTTGGGATGCCTATAAGGTGTGGTGATCACTGCCTGTATCCCCTGCTCCAGCTCAATGGTATGCTCAAACCCCCGATCTAGTGGCTGCCCTGGCGGAATATCCCCGAATACTATGGCATACCTGTCAAGGATAATCTGTACCTCTAGATGCACTGCCTGTCCTGTAGTTGCTGCCTCTGATGCCCACAGCTCTACTGCCCACTCTATGTCTCCCTTACGGAAGGTTGCCTCCATCCTATGTGCCGACACAGTCTGAGGTGGGTATGTGTGCTGTCCCCGTATCTTCTCATGCCTCCCTGTCTTGGGATCATCCCACTCCATCTCTAGGGCCTTCTAATCTGTCGTGACCTTCCCTAGATTAATAAGCCACTGAACACCCAGTATCATGTTGGTGTCCGGAATATCGACCACAAAAAAATGATCTGTCAATGTATAGGTGCCCATCGTCACTGACAACTCGGGAACATATCAAGCACACACCATGGTCTGATCTCCTGGGACCAAAACCGAAAATCCATCAAAACTCTCAGTCTGTATACCTCTCCGCTCAACCATCTGTGCATTGATGAAATTGTGGGTTGCCCCACTGTCGACCAAGACTGAGACTTGCTGGCCATGCACTGTCCCCCGCACGCGCAACGTCAAGTACTTGGGAACTCCTCGCAATGCTGCTAGAGCTCCTCCAGTAGGTGCAAACGACGCACCACCTGCTGGTGGTGGTGGAGGTGGTAAGGTACCCTGCACTGCATAACAATATCCTACCTCCACATCATCCTCCTCATCCTCTTCCCCGCTGCTCTCGGAGAAGACCTCAATGAAATGTGCTTTCCCTGCAGCACATCTATGTCCCGGCGCCCATGGCTCCTGGCAAGTGAAGCACAACTGCTTCTTCTTCAGCTCCCTCCGGGCCTCATCATCACCCTGTACTCGTCCAGGATTCCCCTTGGAAGGCGGAATCCTCGTGTCCTTCCCCTTAGGCTAGAAAGCCTGTCTCTAGGGGTAAGGTGTCCGAGTCCTGGGTAAGACATCCTGTAAATCCCGGGTCCTGCTGATGGCATCCTGAAGTGTAGCTGGTCTAGTCGACCTAACTAGGCCACGAAGTGGCTCTGCTAATCCCTCCACAAACATGTAGACCATCCGAGCTGCGAATAGATCTGGCACCATCACTAAAACCCTCAAGAAATCTGAAATCTGAAATGTAAGTCTCAGGACTCCCAGTCTGTTTGAGCTTTGTCAGCTCAACGAAGTGCTGCTTCGGATCCCTCCTGTCAAAACGCTCTATCACCCTCTGGGTAAACTCGGCATATGTCCCCACTGTAGAATGCCCGAGTGTCGTCATCCCATGAAACCACCAGTCCTGGGCCTCACCCTCCAGATGTAATGTTGCCACCTTAATGGCCTCTGACTGCGACATCTGATTAAGCTGGAAATAGATATCCAACTTCTCCACCCAAGACTTTGCCGAACTGTTCGATGAACCATCAAACATGGGCAAATGAAATCTGCTAGCTGCGCGGTGGTCATCATGATGGTGTCTGTGTCCCCTGTGATGATCACGGGGTCTACCATCACGCTGGAGCTGAACATAATCTCTAAATGAGATAAGATCTCTGATCGCCGGCCCGCGTGCCAGGTACTCTGCAATGTAGGTGTCCATCTGGCTAGGGTCAACCTCCGGCTCCCGCTGTGCTTCTACCCCTGTGTCCTCTGCTAGGAAAGTGGGCATAGTGGATCGCGTGGGTGCATGCGATGCCATGATGGGGATAGCATCACGCTCCGGCATATGGTGTGACGTGCCTGATCCCTCACCGATCTGAAAACCCCTTGGGGTTTCCCGCTACCTAACCTCCAGCGCAGTGAGTCTCTGTGACACATCCTGCATGTGTTGGAGGAGCGCCTCTCTAAATCTCCTCGCATCCTCCTCGTCTGCCATAGGACCCTGCTGCTCTGCGTCCCCCACAGGATGCTCCTGCTCTGAATCCGTCTCAGGCTGCTCCTGATCTCTGTATATCTCGGGCTGCTCCTGATCTGTGTCCACCACTCAAACACAGTCCCCCTCTCCATAGGTGTTCTCCAACCTATGCTCAACGTCTCTATATTTCTTACCTCGGTAACAGATATGGGGTCTATCCCTCGGCCTCATAGACTGCTAGCTCCACAGGCTGAGCCATATGTATGCTCTGATACCACTGTAATATCCCGAATGGGAAATAGATAAAAATACAAGCATACAACAATATAGAAAAATGCCAAAAATAGAACATAAAGAAAATACACATTAAAATGTCGAGAATGCTAAGCCATTTTATTAATCTGAGAATATAATGAGATACAATGGATAATCAGAATAAAAGCACCTATCCTTGCACAAGGCAAGTGAAGAGTCCTCTCAGAAAACAGGAAATGGCTGCTACAGAAACTGCGTCCCAGCTGCTGGAAGAAACTGCTGTAAACTGCTGCTGCTGGAATGGACTGGAACTTGGGGCTGATCCCCTTACTAGAACGAGCTGAAAATATGCAGAACACCTGAACTCACCACCCCGAACAAAACCCAGAAACCATATAGAAAATGGTCAGCCTCCGAAAATCACCTCAGAAACCCTCCTCAAGGAAAAAACGCTGTCCCTCCAGGCCCAGTGCAGTTGCCAAATGATATATGCTGAAATCGGGCCACAAACTCCCCAGAAAATCTCCCACTGATAAAGACTGAACCTCCACACCGAATTCATCACCCCGTAAAACCCTCGCAATAGAACACTTCCTCCAAGAACCGCGCCCTCTTCCCTAGGGATTCCAAATACCAAAAGAAGCCCAGCTCCTCCGCAAATCAACAACCAAATCCTCCACTGAAAACTGTAGAAAATACCTTTCCCGAGCAGGCACTCGAAGACCCTCGGGGCTAAGGGCGAGATCTCCAACCGGAGACACTCAATCGCACTAAACAGTGCTGCAGACAGGCTAAACAACCAGCTTACTCAAGAAGACAGAAGTCTATCTGAAATATCATCAACAACAAGAATGCCCAAATGAGATGGCTCCCCCTCCTTTTATAACGCTGGCCCTCCTCAAAACCCTACATGTTCCCTCACTCTCCCACGTGCTCCTCCTAAGACTGCGCAGAAGCTCCTAGAGGCTACGTGAGCCTCCTCTCATGCATGGTGTGGACCCCCAAGGCTCCCCCTTAAGTTACAACATTGCCTCTACTAGGGAAACACTTTATTTTATTTAAGTGAGTTAGACCCCCTTTTCTCATTTTTATTTATTAATTAACTATAGTCGTCAAAACTATACAAAAATCAAATATTCCAATTAGCGGTGCTAATTAGGAATATCACAGTAGCACATTGTTAGATTAGGAGAATCCAAGATATACATGAATATTGTATATTTTGTACCATCATGCCTCCATTTCTTTAAAGTTTGCACAACAACATAGAATTCTTGATCATAGGATGAGTACTTCTACTTGGCCTTATTCAACGTTTCACTGAAGTAAGCTATAGGTATATGCTCCTAGCTTACGACAGCTCTGATTTCTATCCCACTAGCATAAGTCTCAACTTGGAAAGTTTTATCAAAGCTTGGTAAGGCCAAAATAGGTTTTTCAGTGATCTTATTTTTCAACAATTTGAATTTTCAGTCTGCTGCCGCTATCCACAAAAATGGTTGTTTTATCTCCTTTATTGTTTCAACTATCAATGCACACTGGTTCCATCTTCAAACCTTCTTCTTAGACTACAAATCCCAAATAGACAAGCTCTTTCTTCATGAAACTACACTTCTTTAAATTTATCAGTAGCTTCTCTTTTTGCAAAATATTCAAAACCAAATTAAGATGCTCTAGATGCTCTTCTTTACCCTAATTGAAAATTAGAATATCATAAAGACAAAATATCACAAATTTCCTAGTATATTCTTTTAAGACCTCATTCATGAGTCTCATAAATTTACTTGGTGCATTAGTGAGTTTGAAAGGAATCACTAACCATTCAGACAACCCACTATTTGTCTTGAATGCAGTCTTCCATTCATCCCCCTCTCTAATCCTTATTTGATGGTATCCACTCTTCAAATCTATCTTAGAAAAATAATTTGACCCACTCAAAAAATCTATCAAATCATCCATACATGGTAAGGGAAATCTATACCTGATAGTGATCATATTTATTGCTCTGGAGTTGGTGCACATGCACCATTCACCTCCTTTCTTTGGATTGAGCATTGCTGGTGCTGCACATGGGATTAGGCTCTCCTTTATCAGTCATTTATCCAACAATTCCTGCACCTATATTACAACTTCTTCATTTTCCTTAGGAGTTAGTCTATATGCTTCTTTATTTGGTAAACTTGAACCATGTATTAAATCTATGTGATGACTGATACTTCTAATTGGTGGAAATGCATTTGCAAATTCATCAACAATAATGCCTGACATAATAATTTAGAAAATTTTTAATTTCCATAGGCAGATTATCTAAATTATTATAAGTCAAAATTACCTTGGGTTTACCCACAATAGAAAAATGCATTTCCTTCTCCTTTTTTACTTCATGCAATAACTATTTTCCACTAATCATGAAAACATTATTTCCAACTGCTCCTTTGTTTGATTCATCATTCAAAGGCAACAATGTGTGCTTCTTCCCATCCTTCTCTAAGGTACATGTGTTCCTTATGCCATCATGAATGGATTTCCTATCAAACTTCCAAGGTCTTCCCAACAATATATGGCACACATCCATCAGCATCACATCACACAATATGACATCTTTATATGTACCAATCTGTATCTCCACTCTGCACTGTTCTGTCACTAAGAGCTAATGTCCTTTTTGTAACCAGGACATTTTGTAGGGAGAAAGGTGTACCATCTTGGTCAACCCCAATTTCTTTACCATCTCTGTGGAGACAATATTTTCATTGCTTACACTGTCAATCACAACCTTGCAACATTTTTCTTTAGACTTGCACACAATCCTAAATAGACTTTTCCTTTGAGCTGGTTCATTTTATTCCTTTTCTGCCTTAAGAAACACTCTCTTTAACAATAAAGACTCGTCTACCTCAGGTGGCTCTTATTTCTCCATGACTTAAGGGTTTTCTTCTTTTGCCTCAACTACATTCACATTCCTTTGATTTGTTATTTTTTTTTAGGGCAGTCCCATGATCCATGTCCTAATTCTCCCACTAATATATTTGGTCAAAATTCTGACACTTTAGTTCCAACACTTTTGACGTATCGTTGGAAATTTCCCCAAATTTTCTCACTTTTTAAAATCCTGCCAACAACCGTCGCTATAGCGATGTTTAGGGACATCGTCGGTATTGCGACATTTAGGAAGGTCGTCGGAATACCAATGTTTTGGGACACAATGTCAGAAATTCGGCGTTTCGAAAACATGAGTCGATATTGCAACATTTTGAAACAAGCATCGCTATAGAGACATTAATGGACATCATCGATATTGTGACGGTATTTGGGACAAATGTCGGTAGTGCGACGATTTGTGAACCTAACTTGACAAACGTCAGAATAGTGACATTTGTAAACCTAACATAAAAAAAGACAATGTAACAATGCTTACGATTACATGTATAACATGGCCAAATGGAGTGGCGCGGCATTCACATTTATTAGCACGTATCTTAAGCAAGGGTGGAGTTCACAACTATTAACACATGGCAAAATAGAATGTAACGATGCTCCAATTACATGTAAAAATGCTCGAATGGATCTTCATACTGAAATGCATCTCTAGAGTGGGGGCAGCATTCACTAGTATTAGCACATCTCTGGAGAGGGGGCAGCATTCATAGATATTAGTGCATCTCTGGAGTGAGGAAGTGTTCACAGGTATTAGCACATGGTGTAGCGGGGGAAGATATTTTCACATGTATTAGCACATGGTGGAGCTAGGGTGGATATCTTTTCTCTCACACATTGTCGATTCAGAAAGAAGCCCTAGGAAGAGGGCCAAATGACACAAAATGGGTTGGTCAAGAGGAGTTGGGTGAGCGTGTACCCTAACCAACCAGAAATGGAGAGAGAACAAAAGAAAATGGGGAATTGTGTCACAAAAGTAGCACGGGAAAATACATGTTGTACTAGAGGGTATACACTTCGCTGCAACCTTTAGAACTAGGTTGTTGCTGTTGGATGCGACAGAGCCATATAACAAGTGAGTTGGCCATTTACAGCAAATTGGGTATTTCTCTCATGGGTTTTTGGGAATACAATGGAGCTTCTATCTAATACCAAGTGTCATCCTCCCTCTCTGTTATTATATATTCAAGCTTTATATTGGTAGGAATTATGTTATGGGTGATATCTCCAAATACCAGGATGTATGATTTTTCCGAGTCTGCAACAGAATGCATTTATGGTTCACATGCATATATTGAAGCATTAAGTATGACATTTGAAATCTTGAGAGCTTCGTTCTATTCTTAGGGTTCACAGTGTTCATTTATGAAGTCAAACCTATGAAATAATTCTAGATTGAGGTGCAAGGGTGAGCCGAGTGATTATTTGAATACACTTGATGAACTAAGCAAACTAAGATCATCCTCAGTGTTTCTCATTGCCTTACGGGTTATTCACACCCGAAACCACATTTGGATGATATTATGACTTCAGAACTGCAAGTGCATATACCCTTAGAGATATTTTGTCTAACCTGGCACAATATGAATGGTTCTGGGTACTCCAGAGCCACTATAGGTAAGCATAATCATCTAGAAGTCTTGGAGTAGATAGGGTGAGTTACAACCACATCAAAGAGAGATTCTTCATGCTTCAATTGATTTATTTTTGAATGGTTTACACAGGGTTTCGTTCTGCTTAGTTTTCAAGCTTGTTAATCTAAGAACATCCTATCAAACTTCGGAAATAATTCTCACTAGTTTATCCTTGACTTACGATTGCCATAGATATTTTGGCATGTGCCCCTCAAAATTTGTCCCCAACTTTTAGGAACTATGATGAAGAGAATTATTGCTAAATAATCAGCTTTCAAAATTCACCTAATTTCAAACCATCATCTTTGTTTCAAGTTCATCTGTCCCCTGAGCCCTCCAAAACATGATTCTATAGCTTATTTTAAACAAAAAATTTGGGGTAAATTTTTTCGAACTAGTTCCTTTTGCCTACACACCCAAGTGATGAACATGAAATAAATCCTTTCACCCAAAAGGTTGAATGCGGTAAAAAAACCCTTTCAACCATATGGCCTACCTCAAAGTAGTTGATTGTAACACATAAGTTCTTTCATTTATTCAATGTTTCATGACTCCATCAGTGCTTAGATTTGATAGGCACTAGTCTTACTTCATCCCATTTATTTATTTCCCTCATTTTTCTTTAATTTTCTCTTCATTCCCCCTTTTCCATTTCCATCGTCACATACCATTTCTACAACCAATTTGTTTTATCAAGACTTTTCATTTTTAATGTTCATCCCCCACTCCATCTCCTTGATAATCCTTTTTTTAGGGAAGACCCCCTTGTTGAAGAAGATCCAACCAAAAGAGAGAGAGTAAGAGCTACTATGGTGATAGTGGGCAGCCTTCCTGAGTTGAACAAGACTATCCCCTTGATGTTTGGTACTTCACATCATTTGGGGATGCTAGATTTTGTTGTAACAGGGTAAATAGGGGGGAAGTCTTAAAATATGCTAAAAAAATTAATATGCCAAATTTACTTGGTTGGTCAACCTCAAATCTGGATAGATAAATTTTTTTGAGAAATTCCAAACAATTTTTTAGTTATAACTTATGTACAATTTAAGGTGTTTGAGATTGCTCTTTCATTGAATTTGTTTTTAGGTTTTTATTGTATTTATGATGTAATTTCTTATAGGAAGGTTGAGACTTGTAGCAACTTGAAAGGAAACTTCCCCCACTACTTTAAAGTTGTAGCATGAAATTTACACTCTTAGTTTCCTTCAGAAGTCTGAATTGGGATAGATAAAAATTAACTCCAATTCTATCAGTGTTAAATGCATCACCTTAAAAATTTGTTTTGAATTAGGAAAAGGAATTCAGCTTGACTATATGGGCACCATAGTGATAGAATCTTTCATGCTTGACAAATTTCCTATGAAATGCTTTGCCCTGGATGGATGATAATTTACTCCAATTCTGTTAGTGTTAAATGTGCCACCTTCAAAATTCATTTTGAATTAGAAGAAGGAATTTCTCTTGACTGTACAAGCACCATAGTGATAAACTTTCTGTCATTTTTGACAAAATGCCTATGAAATCCTTTGCCGGCTTTCCATTCTGTCCAACTGTTTCAAGCTTCTTGCTATTAGAGAATAAATTTACCTTGTTAATTTATAGTTATGTGCTTATAGGGTTAGAGGCACATAAAGACCATACCTTTAATTTTAAAGTGAAATTCTAAAACGAGGATAACTGACAATTAGAGGGAATCCACTTTAACAAATAGATGTACATTAGTGCAAGCTCTACAGATTTTTAAAGATAAAAAATGCACCACTTCATTTTTAAAATTATTTGAAAGCAAGTGACTAATTTTTTACTATGTTAGCAGCCCTTGTTATAAAACAAATTTCACAAAGGGAGAGGAGAAGACCAAATACACATATCGTGCAATTAATTATGTAAAAATAATATACCATTTTACAAGAAATGAGAAAAAAATAATGTGTAATGTGTTTACAGATGGATGGTTAGTGACTTGCAAGCTACAATTGTCTTTTGGAAATTGGAATGGGACTGGGATTCGTAAGGTGGTGGGACTGGTTGTGTGAGGAGAAGGAATATAAATAGGAGTTTGAAAAGAGAGAAGCGATGTCAGCCATAGTGGCATGACAGGGTTTCGATGTTTAGTGGTTTGTTTTGGAATATTATTGAGCACAGACTGGAGTGAAAAATGGGTGGGTTGTAAATAGGAGGTTGGTTGAAATCTGTATGATCGAACCTTAATGGTCACCATCATCAACATGTCTCAATATTTTTTTTCCTTTGAATTCCAGAGTCCACAAAGCATCTCACACTCTACAATTTCCATCTAGTCCTCTTTCCATTTATAAACCCATGGTACTACCCATCTCAATCTTCTTTAAAACCTTGTCAAACCTTGTCAAGCATCTTTAAAACTATTTCCAGTGGCCTTCAACGTCATAGAATACGTCCACAAGATCTCCCATATGCCACTAACACATGTAAATTCTACTGCACATGTGCTGAAATGCCCTTAATCCTCACTACCGATGTCCTCAAATCTCTTGTTTATCAGCCACACCATATCTTATTGAGGCCTTGTTTCTTTCATGCTCATGTCCTTAAAGCGCCTCAATCTTCATTATGCATGTCCTGAAATGGCCAGAGAAGAGTCCCCCTATATTTTCTCTTATTTGATGAAAACTGATAAGCTTTCAGTCTGGGAAATCCTTGTCTGGATTATAAAGCATCAAAATTGTAGGCATTTTGGGCATGCACCCACGAACCAAATGTAGTTTTCACTACTTTTCCTAAAGAATGCACCAGAGGTATGCATGATTAAGGCCTACACTATATTTTTTATTTATTTTTCTTGTAGTCTGTATGTGACCACACTGTGTTTCCTTTGACTATTCAACTAGGTATAGTATTGAAGATGTTTGACAATTTCCCTTTGGAATAAACATCATGTGCCATAATGGGAGATTGCTATCACTCAAAATTTTTAGTATAAACTCTATTTTGAACATCAATTTTCAGCCAAACTAGGGAGAAAATATGAGCGATGATGTAACCCCTCCCAAGGGCAATCAATTATCAACATGGCCTCATCAGAAGGTAGCTCAGTTTCAAGGATATCACGGGAATATGGAAAATCGACATACGAGAAATGAAAATAATACTTATTAGGGTCCACATATTACTCGAGACCTGAGTTAGAGTTATCAGATGTCGACTGGATCACCTAGTAGGCAATCTATACCACACTAAATGAAATTTTTGCCCCATAATACTCTACTTCTGAAGGATTTGGAACCACCCAAGGATCACAAAATCTAAGGAATCCATTGATAATAGAAGAGATCATGCAAATAGGAGCCTCAGGATATGGAGTGGCAGGGGTAGGGTAAATGTACCCATCAATGAATAATCCCTGAACAAACCAATGCCAACACTCTCATAGGCACTCATAGAATCATCAACAATCCATGGATAGAAAATACTCATAATCTGCAGCACAAACACCCTTTACTGTCTCAATGTTGTCTTTAGGAGACTCTTCATCATCTTCTGTCACCCCAGCAATAGCAGCCTCAACAGGTTTTCCCTTCTTGGGGAATGGAGTGAAACCTTTGCTCTTCAATTCAAGTAGCGTTTCCTATTTTTCACTATGATCTCTCCATTTACAACTCCCAGGATGAATCTGACTTTATTTTCTAATTTCAGAAAATCAAGCTAAAGGTTGTCCAATTGGAATTTCTTTCTCTTTTCATAGAATTCAAGATGGATATGATAGAAGTCCTCCAAAACTTGCTTAGGGGTATCGTATTTATTATTGATTCCCTTTGAGCCAAAAATATGCATGTTACTTGTATTGATTGTAGTAGTCAGTTTGAATTTCCTTAAAAGGCCCTCTTGAAGTGAAATCTTCATATTTTATTCAGAAAATGACACCTCTAAATGGACCCTGGTATCAGTATTGTATTCCTTGTAGTCCCTTATGAATGGTTCTTTAATATTATCATTCCCAGTCATTAATGCTTCCAGAAATTCCTTGTAATCCTGAGTCCACTTGCGAACAGGAAACTCTATAATTCTTAATGTCGTCTCATTAATTTCCTCTATGATGCCACTAATCGTGTAAGACATGCAATTATCCTTTACAGTTGTTCATTCAATTGTACCCTTAAAACCCTTGTACCAAGGTTCCAAGCCAATGGTGTAATTTCCAGTGCTCTGGGACATTGAAATGCCCCTAAATCCTAGGCCAATCAATATATCATAATAAAGTGATAAAAAATATCCAAATCATAGTATAGGCTCATATCATATCCAGATCCATAAGCTTGTATATTTTATATGAGGATAGTGTTTCCATAATCTACATTATCTCATATTGGTCTTTTATAAAAAGTACATTTCAGTGTTACTCTAGTGTAGACTACAATGTCCATATTCATCATACAGGTTAAGGATAGAGTAATAGCATACAATATTCTACCTAATAAATCATCTTGTATTCCAATACCTAATGTGGACATAGGTGTAATGTAAGCTCAATACTGAGATATTCTTGTTCCTGTTCTAGCTCGATATCATTGAATAAACTCTTTCCAGCTTTGATTAGTGAAAAGAGTTGGATTAGCTTAAGTTGAGTAATGTATTCACCCTTATCTCTCTTCTTTGATTCCCATGTATTAGTTACAATGATAACAATTATATGGAACTAAAAGCAGATTTGTATAAGAGACCTTATCGTACCTATGATTCCCATCTTAAGCTTAGTAACTATCACTATATCACCTTAGTTAAGCTAGTATTAAGCTCTATTGAATCTATAAGCTTATTGATTTCACTATGCTATTAGTACTAATGAATCAAGCCCATTGAATCAGTGACCAAGATTTTCTTGATGTAACTACACGTAATGGAATAACACATATTTGTATAAATATGATATCCTTAATACAGGTCTTAGATTATAGTGACCAAGAACTCCATATTCAAGCTAAGCTCCTTGTTATGACGTAATGATCTATGTTTCCCTATTCATTTCATACCTTATTAACTCTGACCAGAATCATAGTAATAAGTACATAGCCTTACTAGCTCTATGCCAACATGTGTATCTAAACCTTAAGTGGAAACACAGTTTGATTGCTAATGTTTATATAATAGCTGATCTTGTATGATTGGTTAAGCTTAGAATTGATTTGAGTGAACCATTACACAAGCCATAGTGAAATATCTCTACCTGTATCATGAACATATGAAGTTGATCTCTGTAGCAGTCTATGTTTCCCTATTCAACACTCTCTAAGCTATATCTTAACCATATTCAAGTTATTACACAGATCAGTCTAAGCTTAGTAATTGATGTTGATGCTGATCCACCCAGATATTCTCTCCATGATTCATACTCAAGCATCATATAGAAAGACAATACTCGTCCATTTTTATGGGTTTCCTTGAAAATAGGAGTAATGAATTCAATAAGAAATGAAGGAATATTGAGTAGAGATGGCCAGAAAGAGTGTATGAATTTGATCAAAAATCCTTTTATGTGTGAACCATCATGATCCTAAGCTGTCAATAATAAGATGACCATGTCTCAGAGATTTGACACTGTCATATTCCTTTCCATGCTACAGACCAAGGATTTTCTTGATATGTTGAATCTCGGTATTTTCCATTATCTATTTATGGATGGCTTCCCTTACATTCAACAACTTACCTCTGAGGGGAAACACACCACAATGATTTCGACCAACAACAACCAACCCTGCCATAGCAAGGGCCTTGGCTGAATCTCCCTCAGCTAAAATCAGAGTGCGTTTCTCAGAATTCTTACTTCCTGCATCATTTGCATCATCAAGCTTGGTGATACTAGCTAACCTTTTTCTCTTGGTTCCATTAGTTTTATTAAGATCCTTGCTCTGTTTGAAGTCTGCCCATGATAATATGTTCTCAACAACTCCACATTTAGAAACTTTCTTCAAAAACTCTTGAGAGAGTTCACATTTTGAACCAAAGTTGTTCTGACGAGTTGCCAATCTCTCCTTGGTTTGTGATTCAAATGCCATATTATCAATAAAATAATTGACAAAGATCCATAAGGCCTCCATTCACATATTTTGTTCCAGAATGATAGCATAAGGCCTCCAAGATACCAAAACTACCTTCTTTATATGAGAAAGACAAGTTGATATGCACAACAAATCTAGTAAAATGGTTTGTAGTTTGTTTAAGAAAATAATATTGAAGGAAAGATAGGATATTATTGCCTTTTCACTCAGCATATGGGTGATGACTAATGTTTCCCACTTCTAACTGTAGAATATCCACCTAGTACTTTTTACATGCTCCAAGATAAACTCAAGGGAAGATTCTCCCCTAGAATTCTTCCTAGGGTTTAAAAGAATAGAGAGACTATTTAGTTGACAAATCATTGTGCACTCTAGTCATGAAAGTTTATATAATTTTTTAAGTCATCCACAAAATCATCTCCTCAATTAGGTGCATTTAGTCATCCATTCATAACTCCAATTGAAAGGACAAAAGTTCTCCAACAAATTTTCAAAATTTGTGAAGAGATTTCTCCCCCAGTCTAACCATGATTTGCAAATGAGGAAGTTCATCTCTATTTATAGAGAGATTCTCAACTTCCTTCATATTAAAAAATTAATATTTTGAGTAGAAGCCCCTAATCTAGCATATGTAGGGATAAAACACCTTTCTCTAATTAACTAATTTAAAATACATAAATATGGGCTTACCATGCCACATGTACAATAATGAAATGGTAAAGACCGAAACATTGCCTTCAAAAGGGTATAATATGGATGGCAAGTGGATTGTCCATCTTTCAAAGCCTTGCAAAATGTGTATATCTCTTCCATAAAGCATGCAAGTTACACTCCCAAATCTTCCTCCACTTGGACATGTGTGCCAATAAACAACCCTCCAAAAATTCCAAGGTTGTAAAAGCTCCTCTCGTCATGCAAGTGAGTCTTCAAGTATCTTCCAAAGTGAAATTTCAGCATCAGTGGTGGGTCTCCTTTGAAGTGTCCTAGGGAAATTTTGTATCCTAGGGCTTCTTATTACCTCTAGGGTTTCCGCAGTAGTTTAATAAATATTTTTTCTTTTTATACAACTGCAAGCATTCCTCATAAATTGCACATATCATTCAATAACTGGTAGGAACAACTTATCAACCATTACTACTCAACAATAAAAAATAGTAATTTCCCAATAGATTTGTAATTCATTCAACAGAAAAATGATATTTCTCAATTGCCCATTTGCACAGACTTAATCCTTTCAATAACCAGAAAAATTCTCAACTAAATACAACACTGTCTATAAAGTAACTCAAGCTACTAGCTTATTTTTATTCCTATATAGTCTACGGAACCTGTTCTGGTTAGTTTGATTGACTGTTGAAGGAGCACTATAACTCAAAATCTCTTCAGTGGAAAATCTGCAGATAGATTGAACCGTCAAGAAAATTCTACTGAATTATTATCCTCAACATACACAAGTTTCTTCAGGACTAAGACCGAGCTTCTACAGGGAGTTACATTCCTGGAATGTGCCCTAAGAGAGGAGAAGATATCCTTGGATTCTCTCCTTAGCTTATTACCCAATGTTTTCTCACTGTTATAAGTGTCTGTCCAACTTTAACCTTAGAAGGTAGCCAAAGGGGCCTCAGGAAAACAAATGAATTACTTCAAAATAGTAATTAACTGTGTAAGAATATTGAGCAGAACTATCTTGGTGAAGGTATTTAAATCTACCTCTGAATTATCACCAAAAATCATTGAAAAATTTGTCTCAGCGAAGGCCTAACTGTTACAGAAAAGGGCACAGAACTCTGCCTCAGATTCGGCCCTGTGGTTAGTCTATGGCTAAACTATGGCCAAACTAGTCTCTATGGCCCCTACAGTCTATGGATGTCTTCCAGTTTCCTTAGGAAGGCCGAAGTCCTCAGAAAAAGGCTGAGGTTCTGTTTCAAGGAGGCCAAAGTGCCTCAGTCTGCCCACCGATGAAAAATAGGTGGATTTCCTTAATTCTGTCATAGAACAAACCACCTATCTAGAGAATAATGCACCTAAAACCACCTTAGATTTATCTTGAACAACTTCAGCGAGTGTGAGTCTTCCATATGGATAAATTCCCGTTTTTTGAAAATAGAATAGAAGATTAAAAAAAAGGTTTACTAAGGTGGAATATTTAACCACCGAAATTAGTAGAGGAGAAAGGGGTCTTAAAACCCTCGAAGCCTTGGGCTCAAGAAAACATATACAATTCAATTCCAATTTGATAATGATTGATTTGATCTCAATTATTCTCTATTTATAGAGTTTTCCATGGGCTTCCTCATTTGAAGGGTCGTGTAATCAACCCCCAATTTTGGGTCTTTTTGCGCCAGCTAACCCAGCTTTTTCAAAATGTTTCCACACATTGGAAAATTTGGATTTTTACCCCTTTATTACGACTATAGCCTATGGGGTCGGATAGGATAATTTTTTCTTCCACAGGCAATCATTTAGTAAGCACTTGTGCTTATATGCACTTGAAGTCGGCTCAAATATGTAGCTCAGGTTGATGCAGTTAAATCTTCTTTCAAAAGGTTTTTTCACATACTCATATATATATATATATATATATATATATATATATATTCTTGAAAATTGAGTTGTTCCCTATTACTGGCCTAATGAGTACTGCTTTCATCTCCCAATCTGTCTCCATCCTCTGTTTCAGTTTTCACATCATTGACCCATAACCGTTAGAAGTCATTTGTTTACTATGTTTATGAAGATCATTATTCACTGGCCTTTCATATTAGGACTCATGGTTCATTATTTACTAAAGAGTACTTAACATTTCGATGGTCAAAAAAAAGGCTCACATGCACAAATTTAATTATGGCCTCCCATAAATGTGGCATTTGTTTACTATGTTTATGAAGATCATTATTCATTGGCCTTTCAGATTAGGACTCGTGGTTCATTGTTTACTAAAGAGTACTTAACATATCGATGGTCAAAAAAAAGGCTCACATGCACAAATTTAATTATGGCCTCCCATAAATGTGGCATCACTTGATCAGTGGCTTGCGAAGCATATCTTAACATCTGATCTGTACTATTACACTGCACATCTCGCTGAATCCAAACTGGAAATTCCCATGGATGTGGATGTTGTGGCTACACATTTCTATTTGCTAATGGAATTTCTCCTCAGGATATTTTATGTCATAAAAAATCCTTCTTTTGTGAAGTCTAGAATTTAAGAGAACAACTTCATCTTCTGGGATATGAACAAGCACTGCAAACTGAAAATATGTTAAGGACTACACATAAGGTATCTCATGATTCAAATACAGGAAAAAATTAAGAATTAAAATTGTCTAAGACAGGAAAGATCTCAAAATTTATCCATGAGATGATTAAAAAAAATAAAGGAAAAGGTGTAGATCTCATAGATTTAGCAACTTTGATGAACTCGAATCTTACATAGCCACTGCTATTTGTGTTATTTTAGCATTCTACTGGTTTTTCTTTGCAACATAGAAAATTTTAATAGCCAATCATGGAAACAGAGGTGAAATGAATAAATTTCAGTGTAATTAATGACTCAGTGATCTTCATTCTACTTGCAACTAAAATCAATAAGAGTTACAAGATTCTACAATAGTACCAATCTAGTAGTTTCTGAATCAAAGCTGAAGACATATTATCCTACTAATCTGTAGGTCAGAGGGTGGTTTTGCATTTTCTTTCTTTTTTGTCATCTTTACAACTGGAATTTATAATTAGTCCTGGTCATTGATATCCCACATAAATATCAAGTTTCCCCTTTTCTTTATAGAAATAAAGCAAGCCACATGCCAGACACAGTAATCAGTCCACTACGAACTCAAGATATAAACCAACTATTTAAAAAAATATAATATTTAGAAATTTAGATGAGAGATTTTTCCATCCCATGACAAATATATCAAAATAGACTCTACATTATAGACATCAGCTCCGGTAGATACTAAATGGTAAACTGAATATGTGAATAGAAATTCAAAATGAGCATAAAAAATGGACATTAAATCAATGTTCCATCAAGTTTCATGGATACAGAGACATGGGGAAGTCTCTCAAGGACATATGGAAAGACCCCCAAATTTCAGGGGATGTCACAGGAAACAAGGTCTCCAACATAGAAGACCCTGCCCAAAATATTACATGCGCAAAAAGATAAAAATTAATAGAGATTTTATGTTGTTTTGGATTTCCTGAACATCGATACCAGTTAAGTTTGTTAACATTTAAATTGTAATTCATTGTCCATCCATAGAAATAGTGATGTCAAGCAAAATTTTGACTAGTTGCATTATATAAATATGCATGTATTCTCTTTATGTAGCAATGTCAGCTTAGATATAAAATTGGATTTTTATTTTGAGTTTAAAGTAATAGTGTTATTATGACCTTTATTTTCATCAATTAGTGACTGAAAATAAGTTGTTTATTGTACTAGGGTATATAGTCAAGATTAACCTAACTGGAGTTCTTACCATCGAGAAATTAAAATAAAAAGATGAATTACGTTCATAATTTTTGGGAGAATGAAAGATACCAGGTCTCATTTATTTCAAGAAATTCATCCTTGTTAATATTATTCAGATGATTTTCTAGTTCAATTGCTTACATGAGGTTTCTTTGGAATAATGCTCAATTTCCACAATCATCCTAGTGTGGTTAATTGTATGCACGATTAATATCAAATATATACAATTAAAGAAGCAACATCCATGATCCGATGGATGATTACACAATTTGGAAATTTTTGTTTAAAATGGAAGAAACATTCTATTTCTCAGTATTAAAATGTGTGTGTTTATTCATTCAATTTTCCACAGAAGGATTGCACATGTGCCAGTTATTTTTTTTAAACAATATTTTGTGTCCGTCGGAATATCGACGTTTAATTTTTTTAAATAAGGTTTTCTTTCCATCGGTATACCGACATTAAAATTTGCAGTTTCATTAAAAGAGTCGTCATTGTAGTGATGAATCATTTTTTATAAATGGTACAGTTTCGTCAGTATACCGATGCTCTAGTCCGTCGGAATAACGATGGTTTTCCTATCTGTCGATCTAGCGACACTTTTGCTATTGTCAGAATAACGACAATTATAGAACATCGGAATAGCGACACTTCTTCTAACGTCGAAATAGTGACGCTCTTGCTAGCGTCGAAATAGCGACGCTCAGTAGGTAACATCAGAAGAGCGACGACCGTCTGGAAATGTCGGAAAATGTGTCGCTCTTTCGACACTTAATTGAAGTGTCGGAATTGCGACTCTAAGAGAAACCATGTTTTTCCCCGCCTCAAAGTGTCACTCTTGGGACACCTATGTGTCGCACGAGTGACATTTTGGCCATCGAAAATTGGGCCAAATGTGTTAGTGTTCACATATGAACACTGAATTTCTCTTCCTCGACCTCTACCTTTGGACACATATCTTCCTATACCAAATTCTCCCCTATATGGTGGTCTATTACTTGAATCTCCTGCTTGAAGCTTCACTCTAAGAATTCTACAATATTGGTCTGGAAGCTCCACTTCCTCTTGTTAGAATATTACCTATGTTTCTCTAGCTTTGCTTTCTCAATATTTTCTACTCTTCCTTCAAAGTTGCTTGATAGGAACCTTCAATTGTCTTCAGAGTTAGCATACTAATGTCATCTTGTATGTCATATCTCAAGCCATTAATATAATTGGCTACCTTTTCTATGTCACCTTCAACATGTCTTGATCTAATGCTTAGCTTGTAAAACTCCTCCATGTACTCTTTGACAGTCATTCCTTAATGCCTCAAGTTTTGTAACTGTCTGAAAAGGTTCAAATGGTAATCCTTAGGCATAAATTTACTTTTTAATTTTCTCACCATTTTATCCCACTACTTAATCTTGGGCTTTCACTTTCTTTCTATGGATGTTTGTAGCTCATCCCACCAGATGGTTGCATGGCCCTTCAATCTGGTAGCTGCGAATTTCACCTTCTTCTTTTCTTCAACCTCGTCATAGTCAAAATAATTTTCTAATGAATTGATCCGATCCATCAACTCTTCCACATTAAGGTTTCATTCATACAAAGATATTTCCACTTTTGGTCTTCCACTTTATTTCACAAACATCTTGAAAATTTTGGCTACTTCGCTTTCTTCCTCCTCTTCTTCCTCAGAATATTGTTCCTCAACACTAGCATCTCCCTCATCAGGTACTCTCCTCTGAGTAGTTTCCATTGTTTCCATTAAATTGTGCAAAGATGTCTAATTTCTTCGGGAAAAACTTCATTGGCTACAGGTCTTCCCCGACCTATGCTAGCTCCTCCTCTCCTGGGTGGCATATTTGTTGAAATTCTAATAACATAACTTAGTTCTTGTGTACTCTGATACCAAATGATGGGATTCTAGCCTGAATTCTTAATAACAAACTGAGTTTATGCTCTGTAATTCTGCCCTGAGTCAAATTAACACAGTATCACCAAGCTCTGTCATGGAATTTATTTTTATTAAAATGCTATTTGTAGATTGCTAGAGAAAGAAAAATACATAGTATCAAAAATTCATTTATTGTTGCTACACTTTTCATACAACATGTAATAACCTAACACAACCATCAAAACACTATTCATCGAATACACTATTCAACATTGTACACAGAGAAAAAAAAATGGAATCAATCAAACATATTGTCCATCTATTAACTATTTTTCTCCTTTAACATTAAAAACAAATTCAGATTACATAGCATTCGCACCCCATTTCTACCTACGTACTTAGAAAGTGGTATATTTTTGTTTTTTTTTTATTAAACTCTATTTTTCTCTATCTACGCTATTCTACCTCTATCAAAAAATGATCCTGTCCTACTTTACACTTAATGAAAAAATATTACAATCAAATCTACGTTGATCTGATCAGCAAAAATCACAATCCCTAATTAATTGCACTCCTCAACACCTATGTTAACCACTTAATTTATCATGCATGAAAAATAGGATTTGAAATTAGCTTCCGTGCCAAAATAGTCAATTTGCTAAATTAACCAGATTCTCCTTTGTTTTTTCCATTCATATCAAGCTCTTTGACCATAAGTTATACATTATCTAGAATATCTCTGTTTGGTTAGGATGACACATCAGTATGTCAATCCTACATGCTCATTTCTCATCATGACAACTTGTCGAATAAGAATAAGGAAACTGGGAACCGGAAAATAATTGCTAGAACAAGAACATGAACCAAACTATTCGAACTAGAACTTATATGAATTTTATTGCTAGTTTTTTTGTGTTAATATCATCTTTAGATTTATATTAAAAGTGTTGATTTTTTCTTCTTTTACAAGGGTTTATTGAAGTACTTATGATTGATCAAAAAGTAAATTTGTGGAGATTGAATTGAATACATGAGCATAAAAGCATGGAAACTAAATGTTGAAAAACAACATATAAACACACAACAATAAATGACAATTGAATCAATAACACTTTATTTTGATGAAGGAGTTCACCCCTCCTAGGCTACATCTCCTTGGTCCAGCTTCCATGGCATGGGCCTTTGTATTAGCTCAATTGTGAAAATAATGTTGTTTACATTCTCCTATTGCCTCTGCAACTTGATCTAATGTGCCTAAAACATCAAAAACTACCAATAATGACTCTTCCTAAGCCAAAATTTTACGAAAATTGGCTCAGTTCTGGAAAAAAAAATTTCCCTACAATTTCTCCTCCAAATTTGGAAGGACTCTAGATAACTTCGTTGTTTTTGGTGAAATCCGGAAAATATGGCATTGCCTCTAAGTCTGCCACCAACTTAAGAGAAGGATTAACTAGCACTCAATGACGACTTGATTATGGATAAGCACGTCATTGAATACGTGTTTATCAGAATGGCATAAACCTGTTTAATTAGTGTAATACTGGAAAATTAGCGCGATAAACATGGATTAACATTTAATATTCCCGATAGTTTGAAATTTGGCTCCACCCATAGTTC
Source organism: Pinus albicaulis (assembly GCA_034641835.2). Taxonomy (NCBI): domain Eukaryota; kingdom Viridiplantae; phylum Streptophyta; class Pinopsida; order Pinales; family Pinaceae; genus Pinus; species Pinus albicaulis. The sequence continues at coordinate 1,470,180,027 of CM076581.1, forward strand.
TTTCTAGCTTTCATATGGGAGGGGATTGGCCCCCTCCGGACCCCTGCCATCAAGAACAACAAACTTCAAGTATGACTGGCACCCTTATGGGTTAAGACCCAACAAAGAGCAGAGGTGGTAAGGCAGTAGAGTGGTGCTTTGCCCTGTTGTATTCATGTTGAATGTAATGCAACTGTTCATCCCACAACTCGGGATGTTTTCTATAATAACCTTTAAGAATATGAATGACTGTCATGTTAACCACCTTTTTCTGACCATATGTTTGCATATGAGAGGATGTAATCTTATTCAGCTTAGTGTCCATCATGTCTCACAATTTTGACCAAAAATTCCCAACAAATCGGGAATCTCGATCACTTACAATAGAAGTAGGAAGACCAAAATGAACCCATAAATTTTGAAAGAAAATATGAGTTGTTTGTTCAACTATAATTTGTTTTTTACATGGCATAAAAAGACACATTTTTCTGAACCTATCTACAATAACATACAAGTAATCATGACCTTTCCTTGACATTGGAAGACCTCCTACAAAAGTCCATTGAGATACTCTCCCAAGGATGTGAAGGTACCAAAAGAGTGTACAATCCTAGTTTCCTATTGCTAGGCTTACTTATTGCACACAAAGAACATCCTCTAATAAAATGAGATACACTATCAATCATGTGTGGCCAATAACAATACCTTTGGAGATTCGCTACTGTCTTGCCTACACTGAAATGTCCAACAATCAATGAAGTATGTGCCTCCCTTAGATACTATTTCTTTCTCCCTATGGAATACATAACTTGCCAAAGTTATACAACAAATTGTTATGTGCATGATAATCTAACTCTTCAATTTGGTTTCCTTGACTCAAGCTTTCATACACATCTTGAAAATCACTATCATATGCATATTGTTCAATGTAACTTTCATGCATAACTGAATTTTTCTTTAGTATAATAGATGAATTTATAATAGGTCTAGAGAGCATATCATCTACATTATTGTAGATTCCCTTTTTATACCTAATAAAAAAATGAAATTTTTGTATAAATCCCATCCATCTGAAATGTCTTGATTGCTGCAACTTTGATTGTGATTATAAGTACTTCAATGGCCTATGGTCGGTATGGATACTAGTCTCTTTCCTCATCAAATAGTGCTTCCATTTCTTTACACTTTGTACCAATGCATATACCTCTTTTTCATAGGTGGGATAGTTAGTCACAACTCCATTAAAAATTTCAAAATGAAATGAAATAGGCTTACCATGCTACATGAGAACTTCTCTCATGGTGTAATCACTAGCATCTGTTTGGATCTCAAATGGTTGTCTAAGAGATGGCGAGCCAATACCGGTGATGAACTGATATTTTGTTTTAAATCATCAAATTATTTTTTCTGTATATCTCCCCAATGTAATACTTTCTTGGCACTTGTCAATGCATGTAGCAAAGCTACAATAGAATAAAAATTAGTAATGAATTTCCTCCAATACTGTGTTGCCCCAAGAAATCTTGTTACCTCCGTAACTGTATTGGGCTTGGGAAAATTCAGAATGACCTCAGCTTTGGAAGGGTCTATCTTGAACTCACCTCCTCCAAAAATGTGTCCCAGATACACTAAATAAGTCTTACCAAACTCACACTTCAACATCTTTAAAAATAACTGCTCTTTTTACAAGACATCAAGTACCTTGTTCACATGCATGACATGTTCATATCTTGATTTGATGAATATAAAAATATCATCTAAGTAAAAAATTATAAATTCATCTAGAAATGGTCTTAAAGCGTCATTAATAGCTCTCATGAAAGTAGCTGGAGCATTTGTTAGGCTGAATGGCATAACTAGCCACTCAAACAATATGTGTCTAGTTTTAAATGTAGTTTTCCAAATGTCCTCAGTTATTCTAACTTGATCATAACCACTTCGTAAAGTATAACTTAGTGAAATAATTTTCATATCTTAACTGATCAAGAAAATAATCAATTTGTGGGAGTGGATAGAGATTCTTTACCGTGATTTTATTCAGTGCATGGAAATCTATGCACATGCACCAAGTCTTGTCCTTCTTTGGTACCAAAACAATCGGTGACCCACATGGCAAAGTAGTTTGGAATATGATACCTTTGTTAAAAAATTATTGGATTTTCTTCTTGATTTCCAAAATATCTACAATTGAAATGCGATACATACCAATGTTTGGAAGTGGAACATCCTGCTGCAGCTGAATCTCGTGTTGAATTCCCCTCTTGGGAGGTAACCCACATGGTTCTTGAAACATATCGTCATGCCGACTTAACACATAAAAAAAAACAAATTTTAATTTATCATCACATCATTATAAAGATTCATATTCAATATTGGTATCACTATTTTGATACAGATAGGCTACTCCATAAGAAAACCTAGAGTAACTCTTTCAAACCAACTTCTACCTGAAAATTAGCCTTTTCAACCTGAGAGGATTCTCTCAAAGATAAATATGAATTTATTCTAATGAAGTTCAATCAGATGGATAACTCTGTAATAGTGTTTTGAGTGTGTTTTTATGCAGGTGAAATATGTGTATAAATCACTACCATTGGGCTTATGGATTCAATGTTAAGAAACTCAATGACATGGTTCTTCTTATGGAAGATGAGGCATATAGATGTTTTTATGAAAAGGAAACATATACAGATACACAATAGTATAATGCTTGAAGGAAGTTAGAGAATGATGGACATGAATTGTAAGTAATCAAACATCAAAGTACCGAAGACAAAATAGCAGGATACATAAGACAAGTTCTCATGAAAACATCATATGAATCTCAGGGGAAGAAAGATCCAAAAACCACTATATATTACTGATCAGAAAATGTTTACAATAGTAGTTCTATATTCAACATCATTCAACCCTTTATAACTCTAAAAATCTCTCATTTATAGAGTGAGTAATCATAGAAATGATTTGCCACCTTTCTAGATTAGAATTCCCACCTCAGGGTCCTATTTAAAATAGGATTACATCACTTGGAAACTTCCTAGGGACATTTCTATTTTGAAGAGTTTGAATACAAAAAGGACTCTTCTTTCATTAAATAAATCAAAAAATACATTTAATAACCCTTATCAACTACAACCAACTAATTTTTTTAATGTACTGGAGTTTCAATGTGTCATTATGTCATGTGGATGCTGAGTTGGACTTCCTCCAAGTCTAATTTTACATTTTTTTCATAAATATTCTTAAAAATATGCCTCAAAGATGAGTGCATGATTTCCAAACATTGATGTATTTGCAAAAATCAGATACCCTTTTGTAGATGGTCTTGTGCTGAAGAAAAACCTCCTTTAGATTTCCAAAATGATTTGTCATTTGGTCAGAAATGGAAGTTGAAGTTGACTGCTAAAACAGTCATGTACATGAAATTTCAGGAGAGTTCGTAGCATTTTCATTTCACCAAAATTTTCACCCTTTCTGACTTTGCTAATCACTGGAGGGTTTTCCTTAGGTCTAATAAGTTAAATACATGCCTCTAGAACCATCTGCCATGTGTTTTCTGAAGTATTTTTAGCTTAAGGAATCCTACAATGAGCTCGTAGCGAAAACTCAGCCTCAAGCATAGAGCATGCTACGAACTCACCTAGTTTGGAATTTTTTTTTTGTTATTTTTCCTTTGCCCAAAAATCATCTTTTCAGCTTGCATGTCTTGTGATGATAGCTTAAGACACAAATTCACCAAAAATATGTGGCTTACCATGTTTAACATCAACATCTTGCATAATCATTAAGACCCTTTTCTTCAATTTATCTTGTAGCATCTCTATCGAACCAAATTGACATGCTGAGGTTTTGACCACTGATACACTAGAGTTAAGACCTTGAAAGACTTCAGGTTGAGAAGGTGATTTGTCCAATTGATGAGTTGGCATGCTTCATTGCCTTGATGAGTTTTCATACACATGAAGTTTAACAGTTGAGATGCCCCCTTAAAGCAATGGCCCAATGACATTACTTGAACTCATTTGATGATTTAGTTACCTCCTTACATGCATTGAATGCCTCAAAAAGATCACAAACTCATAACGTTGGAAAAATAGATCATTAGGCAAGTTCTAGCAAATTCTAACTGTTTTACACTGATTTCGCTACAAACTTGGCTAAAAGTGTCAAATTCACTCTAATGACCAAATTTTCTCATGCATGAGATATTTTTTTATTTTTCTTTGACATTGAATCCTATCACAAGAATGATGACCGGTAAGACCCCTCACATATGTGCATTTTTTGAAAATTATGAATTCAAAAGACATTATTCAACTCTAAGACTCAACCTAATTAACTTAAGACCAACCAAATTTTATCATGGATAAAAAATATCATCCTTTTTCTTGATCACGAGAAGCACACAATTTTTACTTGCATTAACTAGTCTCTTCATCTTCCCTGCATTAACTAAAGAAATATTCAACTTTTTGTGATGATCTCTTAGAATATACTCCACCCCATCCTTGAGCAAATGATATTTTTTCTCATGGCGATAAAATACCACTTTCCTGTCATAAAAATATGGAATTCCCAAGATAATTTCGTAGATTTCAAGTGGAACCACATCTATCTCAACTTCATCAACAAATTTTGCAGTAATGGAAAATCAGAATATGCATTTCCTTGTAACTGGTAAATTGGCATTCTTAACTATCCAACCCAAAGGGTATGGTTTATGATGTGGTACATTTTCAAGGTTAAGCATTCTGACCAAGTCTTCTGAGATTAAGTTTTCTTGTAACCCAGTATCAAACAATGCATCAATATTTGTATGATTTGAAATCACCCTTAGATGGAACAATTCTATCCCTGTGTCTTCATTTGGAGTGTTGTTGTGACAATTTGAGTAAATTTTACTTGTTGTGGCTTCTTAACTGAAGAAATAAACTCAAACCACGAAATAGATATCTTACCATGGATTTGCATTTCCTCCTAAGTCTTTTCTTCCCACCAGACTAGTGTGGCTTCTTCTATCCTTAATGAAGCCAATTGGATCTTTATGTCATCCTCTTGTAGATTCTGAATTCTGCCATTTACCTCCAATTGAATCCAATTGTCCAACTCCTCTGCATTTACCTTGCCATTGTACATGGGAAGTTCAAAATTAATGTCCAATTTGAGTTATGGATTTTTTCCTTTTGTTTTTTTTGAATGAGTATGTGTGGTTTTTGTGGTGGAAGTAGAAGATGATTCTGATGAATATGATAAGGATGAGGATGGTAGAGATGGAGGTGGATTTCTTCCACTTCCCTTCGAAATCTTCTCTTCATCCTTCTTATCATCTGAATTTCCTTCTCCATGTGGATGCTTAGAACCTTCTCCTACCCTTTCAGTAGTGAATGCATCAAACATGATTTTAACCATCCTCTTTATGTAATTGAATTCTCTCTTGACATCTTCCTGTTTTGAATGCCCTTAATTTTCTCCAACAACTAACATGAAGGCTAAGTATTCAAGCACAACTTTTGATTCTTGTACCTATTCAATCAACTCATCTTCTTGTGCAAGTTTTACCTCTTCAATATTAACTTCTGGAGATAAAACTTGAGGTGCTTCAAGTGCAACTATGAGTGGAACTTTGGGTGAAGGTGATGCTCTTTCAACTCTCCTTCTTCTAGTCCTAACCTCAGGACTAGAAACCAATAGTTTCCCTTCTCCTCTCTACAACTTCAACCTTGTAAGAATCACAAATTGCAACTATTAAAACCCTTCTTGCACAAAACTTAAGCAAAACAAGAAAATAACCTTTTCTTTGATACCATCTTGATATGAATTTGATTGTTAGTTTTTTTGTGCTAATATCATATTCAGATTTATATTAAAAGTGTTGATGCTTGCTTCTTGTACAAGGGTTGATTGAAGTTCTTATGATTGATCAACAAGTAAAATTGTGGAGATTAAGTTGAATACATGAACATAAAAGCATGGAAACTAAATGCTGAACAACGACATATAAACACACAACAAACCATGAAAATTGAATCAATAACACTTTTTTTTTTATGAAGGATTTCACCACTCCTGGACTACAGCTCCTTGGTCCAACTTCCATGGCATGGGCCTTTGTATTAGCTCAATTGTGCAAATAATCATGTTCAAAGTCTCGTATTGCCAGTAATACTCCCAAATGGGGAAGCAACAATATATGAACACACAACTGGAAATAGTAGTGTAAATGAACTTATTAACATTGGAGACCAATATGGAGTCATAAAATCATGTATTAGATCTGAAAATCAATACAAAATAGTGAGGCATAAATCATATACAATGAGGAAACAAGCCTCCCATAAGAAATCACTCCCAAATATGAACTGTTGTTACAATACAAAATGCTGAAGAGAAACTACAGCGCAGTCATATTAAGCATAAATACAGTTGGAGATGATACAATGGTATAATATTGCTGACATAGGCCCCAATAGAGTCTAGACATACAGATCTGGGCACTAGATCAACTTTCCAAGACAACCCAAGAGGGTTTCCGAAAAATGCACACAATGTGCCAATGTAGGTTGCAGCCCTAAGGATAAAGGTATGATGCAACAACATAAATGAGAAGATATTGCTAAAGATGATGTAGGATACTACATATCTTCTCCAATAGATCCTCTAGATGAAATAATGGCTCCTCCACTGAAGAAATCACCTCCCAAAACAACCACTGCAACTACCCCTGCAACTCCTCCCTAAAATAATGCAGATATGAAATTAAACTATAGTATAGGGGATAAATACTCCTTATCCTATTAGATATAAATCTTCCGGATAATCACATGAGAGTTTTAGGAACGACGCGTTTCGAACTACCAACTGTAGTTCATCATCAGGATAATGATGATGAACTACAGTTGGTAGTTCGAAACGCGTCGTTCCTAAAACTCTCATGTGATTATCCGGAAGATTTATATCTAATATGTTATGGATCACAGAAGCTTGCACTCTCAAACTCCTTATCCTACTGATAAATGTGTCAATAAATCTCAAGGGGATTATTTACAGGACTTCCAATGGATGGAAACCTTCCTCCACTGCAAAACTATCTCTGAAGACACCCAAAATGATCCTCCACTGCTGCACCTTGCAACACAACACAATATTCTGCAGAAACTATGCTGATGAAGAAAGCTATAGCTTGGTGTTAAGCCTGAGTGTGGATATGAAGTGAAATTATCCTCCAAGAGGCCTCTCAAGGAAAGAGATGGGATTCCTGCTCGAGAACACCCGATGCTAAACAAAGCAGCAAACTCAACTAAACAGCTGAAGAATGCAAGAAATCTAAACAGAACACATACAAAATAATAATATAAAAACATAACCAATATGGCTGCCATACTCTTCCTTATATAAGTTATGAGATTCCTTACCCTTGGCCACACTCAATTAGGTCATTATCTTCATCCAATCAATCTCCCTCCAAAACTACGTTATTCCTCATTTAATGTCCACTCCTCCATAACAACGTTTTTTATTTGGTCAAATTTGACCTATTCAACATGATCCAACCCCTGTCCATTCTCAAAGGTGATTTATTTAGGTTCTTAGAAGGTCTCCTTTCACACTTGAAGTGTTTTTATTGCTGCTAAGGAAATTTATGAGGCTCCCTACCCACTTATTCACCTACCTAGTGAAAAAAAAATCCATAATATTCCATTTAGCTAAAAGCTAAATTTAGGAATATTACAGTCCTCCCCTCAAAAATGTTGCTTTTCCTTAAGCAACTGTAAGGGTTGAGAAAAATTCTCCCATCCTCCTCTTGTGGCCTCCTCATCAAATAGTCTCCACCACTGCTTCAGATATTCCACAACAATTCTGTCCTCCAATGGTTCCTCCCAAATGTGCAAGTTTTCCTTTGGTAGATAAACCAAATGGCTCTCATCATGAGAAAATGGAAAGTCTATATGGAAACCTTCTTATTTTCCAATGGCCTCCTCAAGGTAGGAGTGATGACAAGCATAGGGGATTTAATTCCTAATGAGAGACTCTCACCTCCATGCTATCATCCAAATAAAGTGAGCCATCCTTGGTAGCTCATAGAAACAATCACCAATCCATTTCTTTTGCAATTTATAGGGGCCGCATGGCTCAAAAGGAGAGATCAATTTATTCAACTCACATTGTCTCTCTCTCCATTTATGATAGATGTGGAGCTGCTAGTCTTGGGTTGCAATAATATGGTCATTAAGAAGCCAAAAGGTACTTGGAATCTCATGATCCCACTCTTTGGTTCTAGGAACCTCTCTTTCCCAGTCCACCCCACATCTAATGAATAGAGTATAATCACCATATTGGCTCCAAAATAAATACGGACTAAGTGTCACATGGCATAATGGATGGTGACAATAGCCCCTCAAGTGATACCAAAATTGTTCTTCTTCTAGCTGTTTCAAAACATGATATGATAAGTGGAAATCCAACCACTTAATTTCTGCCATAAGCTTCTCAAAAGCTTGAAAATAGTAGAGGACATTAGGTGTTTCCATAAGCTTCTCAAAAGCCCTCCATGAAGTGGTTATTTCTATCATTGAGTGTAGTCCCAATAGGACCGTGAAACCCAAAGAGAGGCTTGCTCTCTTGTGGAGCAATGTGCTACAAATTCATGGTAAAGGAATTCACATACATTGTTAGTTGATAAATAAGAATCAAAACACAACCTTTACCATATATTGTAGACAAGTTGGTGAAGAGGTCCATAGATGAACCTTCCCATTTTTCCATCAAAAGGGGAAGTGATTGTAACAGCCTTGAAAGGTGGTTGTTCTCCTCCTCATACATCAAACAAGTTACATATCTCTTGATATGTTGGTTCACATCTTCTTGGAGATCCTCCCAATAGAATCCTTCCATGATGGTGTGATAAGACTCAATGGAATCCACATGTCCTGAAAAGAGTGCCTCATAAGCTACATGTAGAATCTCCTTCTTGAGCTTCGAGTATTTAGTCAAGTAGATCTGATCATGGAAATAGATGACTCCATCAACCACTCTATACCTCCCATCTACCACTTTCCCATCAAGAACCTTACATGTGAAGAGGTTCTTGGAGTACTCCACTAGTAGTTGGGACTCCCAATATGGATGTAGGCTTCCCAACCCTGATAGCACTGTAGAAATCTGAAATGAAGCTCATGTCACTTCATAACTCTCCTCTTTGACATGTTCAATGCCAAAGCCACGTGTTGGAGGATTTTTACCCCAGTTTTGTTGCATCCCTTGCAGCTGATCTTTCCCAAGACAAGATTGAATTACATGGAAGTCAACCTCCTCTTGGAAGGCATTTCCCATCCAAAACTTCCATAGTTTTACCAATGAATGCAAGAATGTTAATAACCTCTTGTCATATTCAGAAATCTCCCTCATGTGTGTAAGTATCATTTGCTGCTCCAAGGCTATGGAGTGGCCATTTGATACCATGCTCATGTCATCATAAACTTCTGAATCATCATTTTTCAACACAAAAAGTTGATTGGGAAATGGTCATGTCCAAACCAGAAAATTTCTCATCTCTCTTTTGAGCCCATCGAAAGCTCTCTGTGCTGTGATAGCTTCTCCCAAGGCTCCTTCCCTAGCAAAATATATCAATGTTGTACTATGTTGAGAGAACTCTTTATTCATCTTCCAATCAGGGGGTCTCCCTGGTGGAATGCCTCCATGCAAAGAGACATCAAAATCTGAAGTAGACTGTAAAGGTGAGTGGACTGATTTGTCCCTCCCTTCACTGCATAAATTAGTCTCCTTCTTATGTATATAAATCCTTGAAATAAAAAAGGGTGCATGCTCCCCATCCTTTGATGTTGATCCACTTTTCCTTCTCCTCCTTTAATCAAGGTGTTAATCCCATCACTTTTGTCACATGATGCTCCTTGGGAAATTTTTGCAAGGATGCAAAAGCTCCTCCACTTGAAGCAATATCTTCATGCCCACCTCCATGTGGGGATGGTTCTCCTCCAAAAGTGACAACATCGTTACTTCCTTTCTGCTCTTGCTCCTCATCAATAGTTGAGAGTACCTCATCAACAATGAGAGACCCTAGATCTTGGTCTTCCATTGAAGGAGAAATATCCATGTCTCCCTTTTGAGAATAAAGCTCTTCCTGCAATGGGGATCTTGCCCTTGGAAAAGTATCATACAAGTTTTTATTCCCCTTAATAGAAATCTGAAGTGGAGTTGGTGCAATGGATATTTCCAACTCATGCAAATGTTCTGAATGTTTATGTTTTGGTAGCTCAATCAAAGATGTTTCAGATTGTTTTACATCAAATATCTTCACTAATTTCTTAGTGGATCTTGCATAAGTAGCTATATTTGCATGATTACATGAAGAAGATTCATAAAACCACCAAGTATAAGCCTTACCTTCAATATGCATCTCTGTTATCCTAAGGGCTTCTTCTTTTGAAACTTGATGTAGATGAAAATATGAGTCTAGCTGATTTATCCAGTCCTTGGTTGTGCATGTGGATGACCCATCAAAATTTGGCAAAAAAAATCTACCTCTTATACTTCTGTTGTGATTTTTGGGTCCTCTTTCCTCCTTTAGTTGGAAAAAATCTTGGAAGCTCAATTGCTCCTTGAATCTCCAAGATTGAGATTCATACTCCTGAAGATATTCACTCAAAGTCTCATCCTTTGGTGCATCTTCTTCCTCCATTTCCCTTACAGTAAATACGAGCATAATACTGCACTGTGGATCATAATATGTGGCTGCATGCTCATACCCATCACGTAAAAATCTAGGGTTTGCTTCATATTCAAACCCCCTTGGAGATTCCCTACACATCTCCCTTCTCATCTTCTTGATATCTCCCTTGATGCTCTGCATAGTTTGAAAAAGAAGCTTTGAGAGATTCTCTTCCTCCTTTCCTCCAAATAAGGGAGTCATGCCTTTTTTTCTTCTATACATCTCCTCTCCTTGTGAGAAGCTTCTCCTTATGGTGACATATTGGCTGAATGCATAGGCTGAGACAATATTATGCTCTGATACCACTGTAATATTCCCAAATGGGGAAACAGAAATATATGAACACAAAACTAGACATAACAGTGTAAATAAACTCATTAACATTGGAGACCAATATGGAGTCATAAAATCATGTTTTAGATCAGAAAATCAATACAAAATAGTGAGGCATAAATCATATACAATGAGGAAACAAGCCTCCCATAAGCAATCACTCCCAAATATGAACTGTTGTTACAATACAAAATGCTAGAGAGAAACTACAACACAGTAATATTAAGCATAACTACATTTGGAGATGATACAATGATATAATATTGCTGATATAGGCCCCAATAGAGTCTAGACATACATATTTGGGCACTAGATCATCTTTCCAAGACAACCCAAGAGGGTTTCCAGAAAATGCACACAATGTGCCAATGTAAGTTGTACCCCTAGGGATGAAGGTATGCTACAACAACAGAAATGAGAAGATATGGCTGAAGCTGATGTAGGAAACTACAAATCTTCTCCAATAGATCCCCCGGATGAAATAATGGCTCCTCCACAGAATAAATCACCTCCCAAAACAACCACTGCAACTACCCCTGCAAATCCTCCCTAAAATAACGTAGATCTGAACTGAAACTGTGTTCTATGGGATAAACACTCCTTATCTTACTAATAAATGTGTCAATAAATCTCAAGGGGCTTATTTATAGGCCATCCAATGGATGGAAATTTTCCTCCACTGCAAAACTAGCTTTAAATACACCCAAAATTATCCTCCACTGCTGCACCCTACAACATAGCACAATATTCTGCAGAAACTATGCTGATGAAGAAATATGTAGCTTGGCCTTAAGCCTGAGTGTGAAGATGAAGTGAAATGCTCCTCCAAGAGGCCTATCAAGGAAAGAGATGGGATTCCTACTCGGGAACAACCGGTGCTAAACAACACAACAAACTCAACTAAAAAGCTAAAGAATTAAAGAAGTCTAAACAGACCACATAAGAAATAATAATCTAAAAACATAACCAATATGGATTCCATCCTCTTCCTTATATAAGTTATGAGATTCCTTACCCTTGGACCCACTCAATTAGGTCATTATCTTCATGCAATCAAAATCCCTCCAAAACTACGTTATTCCTCATTTAATGTCAACTCCTCCATAACATCGTTGTTGATTTGGTCAAAGTTGACCTACTCAACATGATCCAACCCCTGTTCATACTCAAAGGTGCTTTATTTAGCTGCTTAGAAGGTCTCCTTTCAGACTTGAAGTGTTTTTATTGTTGCTAAGGAGATTTATGAGCCTCCCTACCCACTTATTCACCTACCTAGTGACAAAATAATCCATAATATTCCATTTAGCTAAAAGCTAAATTTTAGGAATATTACATTGCCTCTGTAACCTACTCCAATGTGTCCAAAACATCAAAATATACCAAGAATGACTCTTTCTGAGCCAAAATTGGTTGAAAATTGGCTCAGTTGTGGAAAAAACAAATTTCCCTACAATTTCTCCTCCAAATCTAGAAGGACTCCAGATAAATCAACTTTTTTTGGTGAAATCCACCAAATATGGTGTTGCCCCTAAGTCTTCGGCCAACTTAATTTGAGGATTAACTAGCATTTAATAAAGACTTAATTACAGATAAGAATGTCATTAACTGTGCATTTATCTGAATGGCATAAACCTATTTAATTAGTGTAATCCCCATGGATTAGCGCGATAATTATGGATTAACGTTTAATATTCACACTGATTTGAAATTTGGCTCTGACCATGGTTCTTTTTTGCAGTCATATGGGAGAGGGTTGGCCCATGGGGCTGACCCCCTCCAGAATCCCACTGCCAGAAAAAAAAACTTCAAGTATGAGTGGCACCCTTATGGGTTAAGACCCAATAGAGAGCAGAGGTGGTAAGGCAGCAGAGTGGCGTAGGGTAAGTCATGGGTTCGACCCCGACCCCTGCACCAAAGTTTTGTTCAACATTACAATTTTTAACCCTTAGTCCAAAACTTTGGGTTATAAGTCATATCTTCCTGCATACGTATGACCACCGATACCATAGCATAAACATTGCATAATGAAATATATATACCCGCATAAATATATGTTTATTGGCCTGTATAATATGGTTTGGAGCTCAGGTTATTCACCCAAATATGTGTATCCAAATTTCCATAGGTTAGTGGCTTAGGTTATATGCAATGCGTTGAAGCCTGAAATATATATAGGTCCAGAACCTTGGTTAAATGAAAATAATTTGAAATTCCAATCATAATCCAAAGGTTGGATGGGTCCACCAAAGGGGGCACATGGTGGCCCCTAGCTGCATCACGTGTCGAGCTCTGGTTGGTCTATTCCAACTTAAAAAAAAAATATTCTTCAACCTTAGGATAGATGTAAAAAAAATTCACTTCCAAAGTTCACCAGTGAATCTGATTGTGAAACTTGTCACAATGTCAACGAGCTAAAACAGGAGAATATTCCCTGAATATACCTAGAGTGCTAATTGGGCTTCCATATCATCAACCTGTCACTGTTCTGCAAGTTTTTTACCTATTTCAGAAAACAGACATCAGCTCATAACTTCTTCATCCGGAGTCGAATTGTGACGAAAAAAATTGCATCGAATTCCTAGCAACAAGCTCTACGCGATTGTTCTAGTTTGGAGAATTTACGAGAACTTTCATTTTTGAGCTTAATATTGAGCCTCTAGTTAAGAGCTTAACTACTCAAACCAGAAATTAATTTTTGGAACCTGAACTTAACTCTCTCTTTCAAAAAGATATTTGACGGCAAGGTCAATCTGGAACATAGTAATTTTATGCTCCTGCATCACTTTCCTTTTGAGACCCTTGAGGAAGGTGATCTCATTTTCCCCTTGGAACACGATATTGGAGATTACATCCACATTGAAAAGAAGAAATGGGAAATTATTGGTCCTCGATTTTATTTTTCTTCGATTTACAACACTGATAAGGAGGATGAGACTGGTGTCCCCTTTCTTTCACGTATTATTTATGATGACATAGCCATTAACACACTTGGGAAGGAGAATTATTATTCCCATGAAGAGGGGTAGTTGGAAGTGATTGATTCTCCTTTCAAGAGAGACTAAATTTATGATACTAAGGAAATCGAGAAGGCTCCTACCTATCCTACTTATGAATATATATTAAAATCACCCAATCCTTTATATTATGAATTTGGGGAAGAGAAACCAATTGGATATATCACTCCATCCTCCCCTTTTCCTTCTTCTCTTGTTCATCATTTGTGAGTGATTTCCATGCTTTTTATCATATGATCTGAAGTGACCTTTATCCCTCTCCCATTTCTAAGTATAGTGTCAAGGAAGAACCCCACATGGAGTGTTCTTTATCTCCTTGGGCACCCCCTCATTGTCATCACCAATATATAATCCCCCCTTTCCATTGAGATCATCATGGGAAACGTCCTTGTGTTTCTCCATCTCATCAATATCCCTTTCATACTAATCATAACCATGTACAGGCCATAAAATATGACATAAATAATAAGGACCGTCATGGAAATAATATGCCAGAGGTTTCTATCCATAAAATTTTTATGATCCTAATCATTGACACCTCTATATTTTTGTTAAAATAGGATATCTCATGGAATAGATTACCATTACTTCTTCTCACATGATTATCCATGTCTAGGAATTATATTTTACTACCTCCTACCTGCCTTACCATCCATGTAATTATGTCCACATTTTCTTTTGTATTTGATACAAGAGTAATCATATAGGCTGACATATTTATATTTATTTGATGATATGTTGGTTGCTTTGGATTTTTTATTACACTTAATTTTTCACCACTTGCATGTTAGGGTAGGATGCATCGCATGATGTTTTTTGCATTAGAGCTAATGTCATATGATATTCCTCATAGTAGATTAGCTGCATTTAGATTAAAATTTTCACATTTTATTATTTGTTGATATTATGGCCTAACATTAAGAATGGGTGATAATAAGACACCATAAAAGCATGTTTCCCCATGGGTTTAGTATTTTATATGTGTAGGTAACAGGTCTACAGTAACCAAGAGATTTTTTGTGTTGTTGTGACTTCTTGTTTAGAGATCATGTCCCTGTTGGAGCTATATGTTACCCACCATTTTTGGTTGATACACCTAGGAGAAAGTTTTCTCCAAGATGGTCCTCAGCCAACAACCAAGAGCCCCTTATAGCCACCAAATAGCTCTTCATGCCATTTATCTGCACCTAATCCAACCATGTGGTCCCTCACCCATCTATCATGATCGTATGTTTGAAGGTGGGCCTCCCAAACCTAATGGTATGCCTTGTAATTTGGTAATTGACTATTGTAGTTTTATTATCATGGACACCTTTGGGCATTGATTAATGGGGGGATTTGGCAAAAAGGGTGGGCTAGGTTTTTTCTTCTATCCCCTAGACCTATTTTGGATGTTACCCTTGGATCTTAGTCCTATGGGATCCCCTTTACTGAAATTTTGGTTTTAGGGTGGTACTACATGGAAAACCGTGATTTTGATTGCATGGTCTGACTCCCTCATCCACATTCATTACTCCCCTTCCATTCATTATAGCCCCATTCACTATTCTTTCCACCTGGGTCTACATTTCCCCACTGGGTCCACATAGGGTTGGCCTCCCATTCCCTTCGCCCACACCTGTGGTTACGCTCGAAACGATGCCAGAGAGGTTGATGCAACTAAAAAGAAAAGTAAAAGAAAAATTGGACACATTCAATACTGAAATATACCACAAAATGAAAAAGATCACCAAAAAAACACATTTAGCATGTGGGAAAAATCCAAATGCGTGAGCTCTACCCCATACCCATGGCCATCACCCTAGTTCCTATATGCCCTAGATGAGCCTACTTTATCATTCTAGAACCAATGGTTGTCCAACCCCAGGTGGGAAATGAACTGCGCTACCTTAAATGGGTATCCACCGCTATACCTTACACATATGCTCTTATCCTTAAGCCCCGAGCATTTAATAAAATTAAAATCATAAAATTAAAAATACATATAAAGAAGGGTGGAAAAATCAAGGCTGGAGAATCTCATGCACCAAGACTGCTTCGTCCTATACATTAGATACACATGTATGGGCTTCCATTTATTAGCTACCCTTGTACCCTGACAAGTGGCCCCGTATTTCCCCTTTAATTCCCTATTCCACTCATCTCTTTATCACATTCCACCACCATTTGAAGGATCTACCTTGGAAATACTATCTCCTCTAAAGGTAGAAGCCAACTAATAGGGTACTTTGTTAAACCCCTTTGGAGCTTGGAGACATTAGCACATCCCAAAGCTCACTATGGAAGTGCATGAAATTATGAATTGCCCACTTTTTTTCCATGGTTTGTAATATATTTAACTTAATTTATTTAAATGACTTGTTGTATTGGAAGCCTAGGGGATGCATTGGATCTTATGTAGGATTGAAGATGGTCTCCATATTGGGTTTGGTCTCCCTATATGGGGTCCTAACCCTCCAAAGGGATACATTAGCACATGTATGATGTGTAGAGATCCACGGCCCCCCACAACAATATAAAACACTCCATGGATCCCCATGAAAGTTCAAATATCGCTAAATATTAACCTATTGGATGAGGAAGATGCACTTGGTTCACCATGCCCAGCTCACCCGACAGTTGTACCATGCACTTGGTAGATGACCTAGGACTTATATGATGATGTGGAATCAATTACACCATCATCCGATCCATTTTAGATGGTCTACAGACATATTCGATCTACTTAGAGACCCATGAGGTTGCATGTGTGCCCCCACACCCATTGGGAGCACCACACATTTATTATTTGCAGAAAAAGGGGCCAACCCCTTGTTGATGCAACAAAGCTAAAAAATTTCAGAGTACACGTGGAGACTGTGGTTTATGGGCCCACACAAGCAATGAATAATCACGGTGGATATCACTTCACAACATTTATAACTTAACTCCCTGCAACTTCACAACATTAAAAATTTAACAATATTTGTGATTTCTTCCATGAAGCGGAGGTCTGATGGTGGAGTCAGATTATTTTCATCCAATCCACCCAGGATCAAATCTCCGTGGAGACATATGCCTGTTGTGTCTTGGCTAGAAGAGTAGGCGACCCTAGAGCGAACGTCTCGGCTCTTGTTGAGGCATAAGTTTCATAGCTATTGTGTGCGGCTTGCAGGCTGTTGCGCCTAGCCTAGGTTTATAGTGGCAGCCAGTTGGATTTGATCATGAGCCTTGTTCAGGAAACTCTCACTAGTTATCGATTACCCTAGATAATAAAAAAAACAATATTTGTGATTTTGAACTTCGCACTTTTTAACATTTACCATAATGGGTTCTCCCTATCTTATCCAATATGTGATGCACTTCGCATCACAACTTGAATAACTTATCATGCAAAGTCTTAAAAATAAACAAAAAAAAAATCATTGTGGGAAATCTCACTAGATTGCGATGTAATCTCCATCACTGATCTATGCAAAATCTAACGGTCCCGTTGTGTCTTTGTTGTTTGCACCGCCAATAGGCCTTCTCCGAATACGTTGTGCAATCAATGTGATATCCAAATCAATCGAGAAATAAAAAGTGACAGTTTAACACAAACAAAATAATTGAAATACAAATACACTTGGAATTAATAGTTAGTGAAAATTACACAGAGTCAAGCCCTTCATGGCTGAATTTTACATTTCTTCTCCTCTCTATCGATTCCTCTATCACACCTCTCTCACACCTCTCCACACCTCACACTTAGGCTTATCACATCTCTTTCATGCTTATATATACCTAAAAGAGGTTCTCTTGTCTTTTATTAGCTCTTTGTTGAACCACTCTAACAAACTAATTCCATCCTATCTTAATGATCTAATCTACTTGGTTTGATCTCCTCACAACGAGAACCAATTTGCTATTTTATTCCTATTTAAGTTAGGAAATTAAAAAAACTAACTTCTTACAATTACAGCTAAATAAAATATTAATAATAATTTTATTTTATTTTATTTTTCACCTCTTGTTAGCCACAACATGTGAACACACAATCACATCACTGGCTAAATCTGGATACTCCTGCATCAGACTCCTAGGGAAGAAAATATTGATCCATCGCTATTTCAGGATCTACATTAAACTTCTGAACTTTGCTGCTGCCATCCAACTAGCATCTTCCATTGGTTGTCCCTTCCATTTGACTAGATACTGATAATAGGTCTCTCCTCTGGTCTTCTTTGTTGCTCTTTTCTCCATAATGGCTTCCACTTCTTTCTTTGTTGTCTTTGGCATCTGTTCCTTCCAATTCAAAGTTTGTTCCTCCTCTTCTATAGGTTCTTCTTATAGTTCTTCTTCTATTCCTTTGTATGGTTACAAATCTGCAACAATAAAGATGGATGATATCCCAATTCTTTTTGGTAACTCAATCTCATATGCATTGTAGGAAAACTTCCCCAAAATTTTACATGGCCCTATCTTTTTCATTTTCAGTTTGTTATAGGTCTCGACTGGACCTTTCCTTCCTCGGATAAACCATGACTAAATCATCTACTTGAAACTCCCTTTCATTCCTCTTCATATCAATCCTTTGTTTATAATTTTGGGTGTTTTTTTGTAATCTCTTCTTGACATCTTCCTGCAACTTTTGTATCTGTTCTGGAAATTCTTCAGCCTTTGCACTCCTTGTGTCTTGTTTTCTCAAATCCCTAAGTTCATACAAACCTCTTGGATACATTCCAAGAATAATCTAAAATGGAATCATCCTGGTGCTCTAGTTAGGAGTATCATTATAGGAAAATTCATCTTGAGCAAGTGTTATGTCCCATTTCTTTGGATTTTTGGAAACCAAACTCCTTAATATGTTTCCCAAGCTTCTATTCACTAGTTCAGTTTGTCCATCCATATGAGGATGATAGGCTGAACTGAAACTAAGGTTTGTACCTAGCTTCTTCCATAGAGTCCTCCAAAAGTGTCCTACAAACTTTGTATCTATGTCTGAAACAATACTCACAAGCAGTCCATGTAATCTTATAGCTTCAGAGAAAAAAAAATTAGAAATGTGAGTTTCATCACTAGTTTTCTTACAAGAAATAAAATGAGCCATTTTAGAAAACCTATGTACGACAACATAGATAGAATAATTTCCTCTTTGAGTCTTCGGAAAACCTAAAACAAAATCCATGCTGACAGCATCCCAAGTTCTATTGGGTATTGGCAATGGCTGATATAATCCAGTGTTTTGGATTCTTCCTTTGGCATGTTGAAAAATCCTGCACTTCTCAATAAAATTTTTGATATCAGCTTGCATTTTTGCCAATAATAAAAATAAATTACTTGAGAGATTTTTTTTTCCTCCACTGTGTTTTTCTTTAATCAGATTTTCTCTCATGGAGCACTTAGGTATACATAGTTTATTATTCTTGAGCAACAATCCTCCTTGAATCATGTATTCCAACCACTGGATTCTATTATGAATCACATAATTTTTAACAATTTCATATATTTCTTTAAAATTTGTGTCTTCCTCATACATATCAATCATCTCTTCAAACCCCAAAATTCCAATCTTCAATTCCTGCATAATCAAATTTACTCTGCTCAAAGCATCGAAAAATTTGTTTGCCTTACCACTTGTGTGTTTGATTACAAAGGTAAAACTCTGCAAAAAATCCACCCACTTAGCATGCTTTTGGTTCAACTTCGGCTGATTATTTATGAACTTCAATGCATGGTTATCAGAATACAACACAAATTATTTGGGCAACAAATAATGCCTCCATTTCTTCAAAGCCTGCATAGTAGCATAGAACTCCTTATCATAGGATGAATACTTCTTCTTGGCCTCATTTAAATTTTCATTGAAATAAGCTATCGGTCTCTTCTCTTGACTCAAGACAACTCTAATTACTATCCCACTAGCATCAGTCTCAACGTGGAATATTTTATCAAAATTTGGCAAGGCCAAAATAGGTCTTTCAATGATCTTCTTTTCCAACAGCTTGAAATTCTGATCTTCTTCTTCTATCAACTTAAATGTCTAGTTTTTCTCCTTCATTTTTTCAATTATTGGTGCACAAATCTGACTAAAACCTCTTACAAACTTTCTGTAAAAACTTGAAAGACCATGAAAACTCCTTATCTCAAATACACTTCTCGAAGTTGGCCAATCTAGTATTACCTGGATCTTTTCTGGGTCCATCTTCAAGCCTTCTTTTGAGACTATAAATCCCAAGTAAATGAGCTCCTTCTTCATTAAAATGCACTTCTTCAAATTTATAAACAACTTCTCCTTTTGCAAAGTATTTAACACCATCTTGACATGCTCCAAATGCTCTTCCTTACTCTGAATGAAAATCAGAATGTCATCAAGATAGACTATCACAAATTTTCCTGCATAATCTTTCAATACCTCATTCATTAGTCTCATAAATGTGCTTGGTGCATTAGTGAGCCCAAAAGGAATCACTAACCACTCATACAACCCATTATTGGTCTTAAATGCAGTCTTCCATTCATATCCTTCTCTAATCCTTATTTCATGGTATCCACTCTTCAAATCTATTTTAGTATAATACTTTGACCCACTTAAACAATCCATCAAATCATCTATGCATGGAAAATGGAAATAAATACCTAATACTGATCTTGTTTATGGCTCTGGAATCAGTACACATGCACCATTCACCTCCTTTCTTTGGACTAAGCATGGCTTCTACTACACATGGGCTAAGGCTTTCTTTGATCAATCCTTTATCTTACAACTCCTGTACCTATCTTCAAACTTATTCATTCTCTCGAGGGTAATTCTATATGCTTCTTTTTTTGGTAAACTTGCACCAGGTATTAAATCTATGTGATGACTAATACTTCTGATTGGTGGAAATTTAGTTGGTAATTCATCAACAACTACATCAGCATAATCATCTAACATATTTTTAATTTCCATAGGCAGATTTTCTAAATTAGTAGAAGTCAGAATTACCTTGGGTTTACCCACAACAACAAAATGCATTTCTTTCTCCTTCTTGACTTCTTGCAACAATTCGTCTCCACTATTCAACATAACATTATTCCCAACTGCTCCTTTGTCTGTTTCATCCTTCAAAGACAATAATGTGTGCTTCTTTCCATCCTTCTCTATGGTATAGGTATTCCTTTTGCCATAATGAATGGATTTTTTGTCAAATTTCCAAGGCCTTCCCAGTAATACATGGCACATGTCCATTGAAATTACATCACATAATATGACATCCTTATATGTACCGATCTGTATCTCTACTTTTCACCGTTCTGTCACTAAAATCTGATGTCCCTTATGTAGCCATGACACTCTGTAGGGATTAGGGTGTACCATCTTAATCAACCCCAATTTTTCAACCATCTCTGTGGAAACTGTAGGTTTTAACCCTGTATAGAAATTATCTACAAACGAATCTTAAAACAGGAAATAAACAATAGCGAGAGCATAAAACATAAAACAGATAAACACAGAGATTTTCCCCTGGATCCCAAATCGGGACGACCAACTTGATTTTTCATTATATTCCTTTTAGTGTTACAACACATATATATACATGTCGAAGCATACATAAACCCCAATCCATTAAACCTGGATTAGATCATAACCGTTGTTCCCTTGATTGGATCTACTAAAATACCAAGGGCCTAAAACCATCATTCCCCAAAACCATGTGCAAAATCATGCACAAAACCATGGGTGGGTCCGCCTATGAGTGGGTCTGCACACTAAAAAGAATATTCCTGGGCGCTGCTCTCGACCCCGACAGGGGGGGATGCCGCCCCCCTGTTACCCCCTGCTGCGCCCGACGTGACGTACAGGGGGATCTGTCACCCCCCCCTGTGACCCCCCCGCGTGTGACTAGTCATGGAAAGAATATAACACATACCCAATAGAAACAAGATTATCAGTGCTTCCACTGTAAATCACAACTTTGTAGTATTTTTATTTTTATTTGCACACAATCCTGAATAAGCTCTTCCTTTTCACTGGCTCATTTGCTTCCTTCTCTGCCTTAAGAAATACTCGTTTTAGCAATAAGGACTCTCATGCCTCAGGTGGATCTTCTTTTCCTATGATTTTAGGATTTTCTTCCTTTGCCTTAGCTACATTCACATTTCATTGATTTTTTGGTTTATTATGAGGATAGTCCCATGATCCATGTCCCCACTCTCCATATGTGTAACACCGAATTTGTTATGAAACCAACTCCAAAAATAGAAGAAAAGAGAGATCAACACCTTAGAAATCAACCACTTTGAGGGGTCAACCTCCAATACATTACATAAATGAAAAATTCTTGGATGATACAAATGACCAAAACCTCCCTCTATATATAGGAGTTCATGGGCCTACAATATAATCCTAGCCTACCTAACAATAACAATGTAAGGGCACAATAATAACAATATTGGGGTTACATGGGTACAACAATAACAATAAGGTGGGTACACTAATAACAATAAGGGACTAAACTAGTAATATAGGGACCTAACATGCCCCTCTCCTTCAAAAAAATGTTTCCCTCAATGCTTGAGTAGCTCTAGGTGCTTCTGTATAAAATTCTCATCCTCCCATGTAGAATCTTTAGTGGGTAAGTTCTTCCACTTGATGAGATACTCTGAAATTGATCGATTTCGTAGCTGTCAAGTTCTTGTTTCCGTGACTGCATCAGGTTCCAATATGATTTTTCCTTCCTCATCAAGTTCTGGCAATATTTTTTGAACTAGAATATTTTCACCTATAACCTTCTTTAGGCATGAAACATGGAAAACTGGATGCACTCGCGAAGAAGCAGGAAGCTCCAATTTGTATGCCATAGTACCAATCTTTTGCAACACCTTGTAAGGACCATAGTACTTTGGCGATAATTTATTATCCTTCTTAGCTTGCTTGAGGGAAATTTTTTTATATGGTTGTAGCTATAAAAATACCCAGTCTCCTACATCAAAAATTCTCTCGCTACGATGTTGATCTACCTATTGTTTCTTTCGATTTTGTGCCAAATTTAGGTTATCCTTTAAGAGTTGGAGAACTTATTTTTAATGCTCGATGTGATCTTCCACTGCTTGAACCTTAGAATTTTCTCTTAAAGATGATGTGATGGATGGTGGATGATATCCATAAAGTGTCATAAATGGGGTCATTTTTGCTGCAGTATGGAAGGAAGTGTTATACCACCATTCAGTGAGAGGTAACCACTTGACACATTGTGTTTGTTTATCAGATATACATCAACGAAAAT
Organism: Pinus albicaulis; assembly: GCA_034641835.2. Taxonomy (NCBI): domain Eukaryota; kingdom Viridiplantae; phylum Streptophyta; class Pinopsida; order Pinales; family Pinaceae; genus Pinus; species Pinus albicaulis. Next base: position 1,470,203,306 of record CM076581.1, read on the forward strand.
ATCCTTCTAAAAATTTATTCACTGTCTTAGTTTGACCATCGAATTGAGGATGATAAGATGAGATATGAGCTAATTGAGTACCCAAACAAGAAAATAACTTTGTCCAAAATTTCTAGTAAAAATGGGATCTCTGACACTCACAATAACCTTTGGGTTTCCATGTAGATATTGAATTGTGTCCATAAATGTAGTAGAAATTGTATTTTCTTTAAATGGATGAGATAATGCAGAAAAATGTGCATACTTGGTAAGTCTATCAACTACCACCATGATGACACTCTTTCCTTCAGATGTTGATAAACCTATGATAAAATCCATTGAAATCTTTTCCCAACATTGACTTGGAATGGATAGAGGTTGTAGAAGACCCAGGGTCTTGATTGTCTCAACTTTATTTTGCTGGAAAACCAAACATTCCGCCACAAACTTTTGAGTATCAAATTTAAGGCCCTCCCAAAAAAAAAATTCTTCACCCTGTGGTAAGTTTTTAAAAATTCTGAGTGTCCTCATAAATGAGAAGTGTGCAATTCCAAAAGAATCTTTTGTTTTAGCTGGGAATTCTTACAAAGATATAAGTGATCTTCTTACCATAAGGAATCATTTTTCCAACTAAATGTATCAGATGTACTAGGATCTTGCTGCAACTTTTGAATGAGTGTCCGCACTTCTTCGTCCTTCTTCCATTCATTCCTTGCTTCGGTTATCCAATCTGGTTGGATAATAGAAATGGAACAAAGAAATGCTTCCACCTCTTTTTTCTTTCTTGAGAGTACATCTGCAACAACATTTATCTTCCCTTTTTTGTAGATTATTTCAAATTCATAACCCAACATCTTTGTGACCCATTTTTGCTACTCTTCTGAAGATAGTATTTGTTCCAAAAAGTGTTTAAGACTATCATGATCAATTTTTACCTTGAAGTGTCTTCCCATTAGGTAAGGTCACCATTTCTTTAGTGCATGTTGTATTGCTAAGATTTCCTTCTCATAGATAGCTTTATGTAAATAATTTCCTTTGATTGGGAAAATTTAAAAAGAAATGGGTCTTCCTTCTTTCATTAAAACAACACCAATTCCATTTCCTGAGGCATCACATTCCACAATAAAGGTTTTTGTGAAATCTGGCGTAGCTAAGACCGGTGCTAGGCACAATGCCTCTTTAAGATGTTCAAAGGCCTTAGTTGCTTCAGGAGTCCATGAAAATGCATCTTTCTTCAATAATGTTGTTAGAGGTGCTGCTATTCTCCCATAATTCTTAACAAACTTGCGATAATACCCTGTTAACCCGAGAAATCCTCGCAACTGCTTTGTGGTTGTGGGGACTTTCCATTCCTTAATGGCTTTAATTTTGTTAGGGTCTACTTTAACACCCTCGTGAGATACAATATGACCCAGATATTCCACCTCTTGTACTCCAAAAAAACATTTGGATGTTTTTGCATATAATTGTTTCTCCTGCAATAGTTTGAGCACCCTGTCAACATGTTGAACATGATCCTTCCAAGACCTGTTGTAGATTAGTATATCATCAAAAAATACTAGCACAAAATTTCTAAGGAAGGGTTTGAAAATGGAATTAATCAACCCTTGAAATGTAGAAGGTGCATTGGTAAGGCCAAAAAATTCATAAAGACCCTCATGAGTTCAAAATGCTATTTTCAGAATATCTTTAGTCTTCATTCTAATTTGATGATATCCTGAACGAAGATCCAACTTGGTAAAATAAATTGTTGCATGCAATTCATCCAATAATTCATCAATCACAGGAATGGGAAATTTATGTTTAATGGTGAGCTTATTGAGCTCCCTATAATCCGAACACATGTGCCATGATCCATCCTTCTTGTGCATCAATACTACTGGAGCAGAGAAAGAACTTTGAATAGGTTTAATTATACCAACCTCTAACATTTCTGCAATCATATGTTCAATTTTCCTCTTTTGTACATAAAGATATCTATAAGGCCTGATGTTTGGAGGAACACTTCTTGGAATCAAATGAATAGCATGACCATGATCACAAATAGGTGGGAATCCTTTGGGAGTTTCAAACACCTTGGAATGATTGTTCAAGACTTTTTGGAGATCTGCAGAAATAGATGATTTTTATGCTAGAACATCTAGTGAGCATAATTGTGCAGTTATGCCTCATTGTTCTTTCTTCAAAAGCATTGTCATGACATTAGAGCTTATTATCTTTCCCGGCTTCCCTGTGATACCCCGTAATTCGAATTCCTTTCCTTCTGAAAAAAAAATCAAGAAAAATTCTTGAAAATTAAAAGCTACCGTCCCCAAAGATTGTAACCATTGTACTACTAGTACAACATCAACACCTCCCATAGGAATGGAAAGCATTGGAATATTCAACACATATTCCCCCATAATTAGCTTGATATTATGGCATTTTCCAGAGCAATTTATAGTTCCTCCATTTGAAACCATCACTTGACATTCTGGTGCTAGGTATAGGAAACAATTCAATTCCTTGGCTACCTTACAATGAATAAAATTATGGGTACTACCCGAATCAATCAACACTATTACCTTCTTCTTCTTGATATGTCCTTCTATCTTGAGAGTTTGAGGAGTGGTAATTCCTGCCAAAGCATTACACGGTATGGTCAGGCTCATTTATTCCTCTTCTAGGGTTGCTTCCTGGTGTATATCCTCTTCTTTTCAAGGTTCTTGTTCATTTTCTTCTTCCTCTTCACAATCTATGTAAGATAATTTCTTCTCAACACACTTATGACCTTTAGTGTATTTGCTATCACAACTGTAGAAAATCCCTTTTTCTCTTTTTTATTCCAATTTTTGTGGTGTCAATGTGCTCCACCACTGAACCCTTTTGTTTGAGATTTATCAATTGGCTAAAGAAGGTGTTGTTTTTTGTATCCTCATAATGTGCTATCATTTCCTCCATAAAAATTGACCAAGTGAAAATTTTTTTATGGGAGCAAAGCCATCAATACCATACAAATGTATTTTGTTCTAAATGTAAAGTTTCAATGCGTACCTTTTGTGTGTTCTTATTGAGATCAAAATATTGCTCCATTTGTAGTATCCATGTGTTGACGGGAAAATCTATCTCGCCAACAGCAGGGGATATCCCCTGTAAAAAGTCCCAACTAGACTCTAAATCATTTGGAATAGGGATCCCGTCCAGAGTGTGGGTCCGGCTACTGGTTAATTCTCTTTACCTTGGGTCTCAGTAGGACTCTATAACCCTATGGACACATGCATATTCGGATGATACAAGACACATGATTGATGAATTAAATGAACATACAACACTATGTGTAGCAAGCTGAATTATAAAGCATGGGGCCAAAGGAAATGTCGTCAACATCATATCATTAGGGTCATGATTGTACGTTGTTCTAACCACAGAAGAAACAGTTCTTTATGGCAGAATACCCTTCACTTCCTTAAATGGTTTTGGTGATAATATAAATGTCAGTAAACAAATTTATTAACATTCATTTGAGAAAGAGAAATAAACTTAGAACCATTAACACATGTTTAGAAAACTATAATGCATAAATGATGTAATTAGAGACACAGTTTCATTAATCAAAAGATGTTATAAACTGAAAACGGAATACTCATAGTGTTCACACATTGACCAACATCAGATCCAAAAATGGAGTTAACAAATGCTTGTATTCATATTAAAAAATGTGTAGTCCTTCTATACAATGCTCTATATCTCTGTGAGTCCCAAAAAAAGGTCCTTTACAATTTCTCGAAGGAGGTATTTATAACACAAGTCTTTCCCTTTGGGCTTCCTACTTTTCACCTTCCAGACCGTTGGGCTACCCTGTGACCTGGTGGATTCTGCGACCTGTGACCTAGTGGATCCTGCGACCTGTGACCTGACAGATTCTACGACCTGTGACCTTCTTTGTTCTGCGACCTGTACAATTCCTTGATCATTTTATGAGTTGAGTGATTTCTAGGTCGGGAACGATCACTTGTAGTTGGTCTCGGAGGTAGGTTTGCCATGCTTGATAATCGGCAGCAATCAGGGTGACCAGAGGTGTGTCTTCCTTTAATCTGTGTATGCATTCGAGTGCATTTGGAATCAAGGTATTTCTTTTGATATTAATCTGATTTGACAAGGATGCCAACTTAGTGTAGATTCACACCGGTGTCACAATAAATTGGACTAGATTTTCCCTTGATGCCTATAAATCTTAGGAAGCTGCTGCTTGCTCGATGGGTTGCATGAAGGCTTTGATATCTTGATCGATTTACTTCCAAGTCCTGTCTTCACTCAGAGGGCCAAGGGGAGGAATGCGGTGTAACTCGGCCATTGATTCTATGCCTCTGATCAAGTGATCATATGTGTTTATCACCTTCTCCAGATCTTTGACCAGCTTTTCCTTGGATTGTACCCTGATTCGGATCTGAGCCTTATCATTCTGGGTACTGATCCAGTCCCTCTTCAGTAAGGTAGTTGGATCTTGTGGGTATGCATTGGACCATTCCAGGATGTGATATAAAGCAGTGCAAGCCTCTTTAAGCTGGGCGTTCTTTTTCTTTGTTTCAGCCTGAGCCTTCAACAATGGTGCAACAATTTTCTTTATATAAAACATCTCTCTATACACCTGCTTTATAGTGACTTCTAATGTGACCCCCTCTCCTTGGATGGTCAGTGCTGCTTCATTTGAGGAAGTGTTGTGAGTCTGCAACTAGTGTACCTCTTCTTCCAATGCTTTCTTTTCCATCTCTGCCTTGGATGTTTTCTGCTCCGAATCTTGCAGCATGTTCTGTAAGGCCAAAATTTCTTTGCTCATCCTGCTAACATTATCCTTCATGGTAGCTACAAATTTTGTGCCAGCTGAGGCGATCATTACTGGATTCGTCCGAGTTTCTAGTATGATATCCTTGCCAGTGGTAGCTGTGAGAGGTCTAGTGTGATCTCGCGTTAGGAATCTCCTCTTTTCATACCGAATCTTGTGTGAGTATTGGTCATAGGAGATCCTGGTAAGATCAAATACTTCTTCATCTTGTCCCACAACAAACCCCAAGTCTGAGAGGGCAACACGAGATATACTCACAGGGCTCATTTGAAGCATCTCGATATCAGTATCAGGAGGAGGCGTCCTGCTACCCTCTACCTCTTTGGTTTCCTTGTCTTTTGCCCTCCTATCTTCTTCCTCCTTCCTCCTTTTTTCAGCCGTCAGTCTGTCCTACTCTTCCTTTGTGAGTCATTTGTCTTCGACTTTATCTTGGCTTTATTTTGACCAGCATTCGTTTTTAGCCCTGTCTTTCTCCTCCCTCCTTTTCCACTCTTCCTCTTTCCTTTTGCGGGTTTATTCTTTCTTCATCTTTTTTGGGTCATATTTTACTTGCTTCCCCTTCTTTTCATGTTGCTGGACCATGAGATTGGGTGTTGTCTCTGTAGTTTTTCCCTTGGATGATGAAGCTCCCCCTGTGGTCTGTGCTCTTTCTTCTAAGGTCTGGTCGTCTTGGCCTTCCTGGCCTTCTTGATCGACGGATTCATCTGGGGCATACACCCTATCTTTATTGTACCAGTTTCAGATTTTGTCTTCAGTGGAGCAGTCAGTGTGTTGATAGCTCCACTTGAATTTGACTCATTTGCAATGTGCGGGGATGATCCTGTTAGGGTCATACGTCCTGTGTGCCAAAGTGGGAAAATGGAATCCTTTCATCTGCTCGGTTTCTATCTCCACCTCTCTGAAATCTTTGACTGTATAGGCGCCGATGGTGAGTGGTAGAGTTGGCCTTGGATTTTTCTTGCCTTCGGTCAGTACTTTGGTGAACCCTTCGGACATCTGATAACATATTTCTTGGAGCAGGAGTTTGTCTGTCACAAACTTGGGCAACGCGTGAGGGGCTTTGAGGGACCCTAACACTCTGATAGTAGTAGATTATGCATCCGGGAACTAATGGGCTACTTGATTTATTGTTTCCATTTCCCGCCAAGACAAGCAAGGAGCCTCTGTCCCGAATAATTTGCGATATAGGGCTGGTATAAAAATATCTGATATTGACTCCATATCTTCTTTCTACTGGGAGTCCCAAAACACCCTAAGATGCTTATGAATCGGGCCGCTTTTCTCTACTACCCAGTTGTGCACCCATCCTTCGAAGCTGCACCTTACACAGACTGCATCTAAAAGGTATGAAGACATGTAAAACTCGGATGCAAAACAGTCATCAGGGGAAAGCATTGAATTGATGTTAGATTTGAGGGCTTCCATAATTACATTGGCCCAATTAAAGCGGGTGTCGTGTAATCTGATGGCGTACATGAGATAGACCCATGTACCACTGAAAACGGTTGCATCCAGGCAGCCATACATTCTGCACAACATCGCGGCCATAAGTTTGTATGCCATTCTGAAGCCTTGCGTCAGATATTATTGGTCCCTTTTAACCCATAAATTCTCCGGTTCTTCCCACCATCCTTTCAAAATCTCGAGTATGGGCATGGCATGGGTTTTACACCATTCCTCGTTGAGTGTCTGCTCCCTGGAAGGAAATCTGTAATACACCTCGGTGTCTTGTCCTTTTAGAGCAGCCACAACATCCCCGACATGATCCCATATAACCTAGTTCTCAGGATCAACTCTCTGCAAGATCCAGTCTACAATATTTTCACAAGGGAATACTGGCAGGTGGGCTCATGCGTAATGCAACTTGGACCATTTTACTTGTATATATACCTGCCTATATGGAAGGTCCTCTGGGAAATCGGTTTTGGTGAATTCCTGGTATATTTGGTACCAGGTCATGCTTTCTCCCCAGCCAAAGGTACATACTGAGTCCCCATACATGTGGCAGGGGAGAATTGTAACTCTTCTTCTTCCACAACTTCCACCTCAGGAATTTTGTTCCTCTTTCAGAGTGCTAGGGGACCCATGTTGCTTGAGGCTGACGAGATGGATACGCAACTTAGCTCTGCTTCAATATTACCTGGTATTGACAGAAAACCATCCCACGATAAGATAGACTTCATATTAATAATAACATGGCTATATCTGACAAAGTATGACCAAAGGAATGGGAAAAATTGCGACCTAGCGACCTTGCGACTAGATTTTTGGGTCGCGCAGGGGTGCGTTCAATAGGAAATGTGACTTAGCGACCTGGTGACCGGGTTGCTGATTGATCAATTTGCAAGAAAATGCGACTTAGCAACCTGGCGACCTGGTGACCGGGTCGCTGGGTCGCTTGGTCGCTTGGTATTTCAACTTGAAATGAGATGTGACTTAGCGAATTAGCAACTTTTGACTGGGTCCCATGGTCGCAAGGTTACAGAGTCGCATTGTGCCTCGGATGGGGAACATGGATGAGCTGAGAGCAGAAAGAATAAATCTGGAATATAAGCATGTCAGGGCTCATGGGAAGTAATCCTATGGTAAGCATGAAGCTTTAAAGAGTATTGTTGAGGTAAAGGGGGAGAAACAGACAGTCATAATAAGGAAAAAGTAGGAGGAAACAACAACTTACCCAAAAAAACGCATTCCAATTAGACTGTCAGAGGCGTTTTCCTTCTTCTTCGCGCAAGTGAAATGCGACCTAGCGACCTTTCCATATATAAAGAGGTCACACGTGTGCACCATAAATGCGGGTTGCTAGGTCAAAAAAGTCATAAATTACGGGTGGTGCGACCTCGCGACCTCGCGACCTGGGGATCACGAGGTTGCCAAGTCGCAAAGTTGCAAACCGCAGAACTTTCTTGGTTTGTGACTCAGCGATTTCGCGACTCAGCAGCTTGGGTCATTGGGTCACAAGGTCACATAATCAAAAATGAAGAAGCTTCTGAATTGGAGAATTTGAAAAAAAAAAATTTAGGCTTGACCTCACCTTGCCGACTTAGGGGCTCAAAATTTTGAAAGGGGGGGCAAAATTTGGAGGGTGTTGTAGCAGCTACAAAAAATGGCGATTAACTAGTAGAGTCCATAATATCTACTGATGATTTATATTTGTGTGGGGGGTGGGGGGGGGGAAGGGGCCTTAGCAGGCTATTCCTTTCACTCTTAGGTTTCCATGATTTTTTCCTTTTGTACCTTGCAAGGTTGCTTTGCCTGCTTGCCTGTTTAGGTGTTGGTTGACCGAGCTTTTACTTATGGATTCCGGACCAAAAGGGTTGGAGAAATTCAGGGATTTCTAGGATCCAGTATAGTTATTTCATCCTCATTGTGTTGCTCCACTTCCTACGAACCTCGCGGTCCCGGTGGAGTCACTGCCTAGAAGTCACGGACGTTGCTCTGCTGCCGGCGAGCCTGGTCAGTACCCCGACCGAGTCATTGCATCACCTCTCTATGCAGGAAGCCTTTCTCAATCATTTACCCTTTATTGGTGTGCTACTACACTTATTTTAAATGTGCTCAAGGCACTTATTTAGATGTGCTCAGGGCACATATTTGAGAGAGGCAATTTTGCCTAGGTGGATGAGGGATCCCGAATTATTTTACTTGCAAGAGAGGTTTCTCCTGGTCTATATGAGGAATTTAGGTTTTCCTGGATATCCTTGCATCACCTGAAGTTAGCCCTATCCCCTTTCAGTCTAGTTTCCACTTCAACCAACTTTCTTTTCACAGACACCCTTTCAAGCTTGCTAGGTGAGCTATCTGCGCTTAGTAGCTCGGACTAGGTCATGTTTTACCTCTGGGTGTCAATCAAAGACAAGCTCCTACCACATTTTGTGATTTTCAGGAAATACTTTTCATTAGCACGGATCCTAGCGCAGCATGCCAATTGCGTGACTTCTACAATGCCTTCCGCCTTTTGAAGTTCATAGAAGGACACTTTTACTAAGGCGCTAATTGAATAAGAGCTTTTATTGCGGGAAATGAAAAAACGAAAACTAAAAAGAAAACAAAAAAATATGGTACAGGAGTGGTGACGGCCCTCCTAGGGCCATTAAGTGAAGTAGTGCTTGAGGTCATGCCCTTTTACTGGGAGGACCTCGATTCTTCCCTCTAGATTTTGCAATCTGAAAGTGTGGGAACCTAGCTTCTCTTTAATTTGGAATGGACCTGTCCAAAGGGATTGAAATTTGGAATGTTTCCCTTTCTCCTCGTGAGCTTTATCCAATTTAAGAACAAGGTCTCCTACTTCGAAAATTTTATTCCCAACAGAATTTTTATCAAACCATATCTTAATCCGACTTTGGTGGATGGTGAATTTTTCCTGGGTTTTTTTTCCTTTCCTCCTCCAGTTTCATTAATGTGTCGATTCGAGCTTGCAAGGTGGGGCATGGGGTGCCATGGGTCTCTTGGGAAAACTGGAGGGTTGGAAGAGATAGGTGGGGAGGAAGGATGGCCTCTTTTCCATATACAAGAAAAAAAGGGGAGGTGTCAAGCGAAGATTTGGGTGTGACCCGATCAACCCAAAGGGAATTATGGAGGGCGTTATGCCAGTTTTGTTGGTGGGACAACAGGGTCTTTTTGATGATGTGGATAAGGTTATTATTAGTCGACTTGGCTAACCCATTCCCTTGGGGGTAATATTTTTCAAATCGTTTAAGTACAATACCATTTTCCAAAGAAAAATCATACAACTTGAAAGACGGAAAATAAGTTGCATTTTCAAAAACAAGGGAGGTTGGAACACCAAACCTGGTCATGATACAATGAGTGAAAAGCTCTATTACCTCTTGATCATTGATTTGGCGTAGTGGTATCACTTCAACCCACCTGGTGAAATAGTCGATAGAAGCGAGGATATACCGGTGTTGCTTGGAGGAGTGCGGTAAGATTTCTCCAATCATGTCCAACCCCCATTGTTGAAAAGGTTCCTCTACTGCCACTGACTGTAATGGAACGAATGGCCGTGTTTCTAGATTGGTGAATTTTTTACATTGAGCACACTTCCAAACATATGCGTGAGCATCCTTGAAGAGGGTTGGCCAATAGTAGCCAACGCACATAATTTCGTGGGCAGTGGTATCACCTGCATAATGCCCTCTGGATGGTCCATCGTGTAGTTCGGTTAGGACGCTTTGTGCTTCATCGTGTTCCAGGCAGCGTAGTAGGACTCAATTGTAATGTTTCTTGAAATTTTTTCCTTGTGCTAACTGGTAAGATGCAGCTTTCAGCCTTATTTCCCGTTTCTGTCAAGTAGTTAAAACAGGATCCATAACACCATGGGCCAAATATTTCAAAATTTCAGAGTACCAAGAAAGGTTTCCCTGCTGAGGCATGTTTTCACTATGATACATGTCAATTTCTTGCTCCCAGCATTCTTCTTCACACCCACATGAATTTGCAGCCTCCGCGGCCATTTGGCAGAGTCCTTGACCTTTGACAGTATGTGCTAGTTTGAACTCCAGGTCATACTCTTGGAGACATGTCATCTAGTTTCCTCGTCTTTTGCCCAGCTATTGCTGCACGAAAAGTGAGCGAACAAATGGGTGAGGGATGAACACCATGACATGGTTCTTCAAGATGTATGGCCGGAAATGCTTGACCACTTTGTATATTGTGTATCCTTGCTTGTAAATCTTGGGGTAATTCAGTTCAGCACCTTGCAAACCGGCACTTATGAATGATATGGGTCATTCATTATTGTTAGCATCTTTCTTTGTGAGGACAGCCACGAGTGATGAATCTAAGGCAAAGGTATATAAGATGAAACCTTTGCTGAAGTCTGGGCTTTGGAGGGATGGTGCTTTTGCAATGGCCTGCTTTATCTTATCGAAGGCTTCCTTCTCGGGTGGATTCCATTTGAAAATTGCATTCTTTTTAATCATCCCTTGCAAAGGCCTGACTATTTGGGCAAAATCTGATATGATCTTTCCGTACAAATTTCATTTTCCCAAGGAATTATTGCATGGCCTTTTTGCTACTAGGAGGTGGAATCTGGGCAATGACCTTTGCTCGATCAGGATCTACAACTATACTGTTCCTAGTTATGATATGACTCAGCAAATTCCCCTCGGACACAGCGAAGACACTTTTCTTTGGGTTGAGTGAAATCCCATACTTTCTGCATCTTTCAAAAATATGCCTGAGGTGACGTAAGTGATCGCCTTTGTGCTTTGAAAACACGGTGACATCGTCCAAGTATACTACCATGCTTTGTCCTATTAGACCTCGGAAAGCTATGTCCATAGCCTGTTGGAATGTCACCCCAGCATTTATCAATCCGAAGGGCATGCGCCTAAAAGTGAAAGTCCCCCATTTAGTCTGGAACATAGTTTTTAATCTGTCGGGTTCAGCTACCAGTACTTGGTTATACCTGAAAAAACCATCCAACAACGAGAACATCTCTGATCCGGATACGGCTTGCAGTATCTATTCTGTAGGGGGAACTGGGTAGTTATCTTTGTCTGAGGCTCTATTTAGATTTCAGAAATCCACGCACAAATAGATCTCACCAGATTTTTTTTGTACTAGAACCAGATTCGATACCCAAGTGGAGTGTCGAACTTTGAATATTATGCGTGCATCCAAAAGCTTCTTAAGGTTTTTCTGAATCATTGGTTCCAGCGTAGGGTGCACTTTTCTTAGCTTTTGTTGGAAAGGCTTCACTCCTTCCCTTATAGGGATCACATGATGAATAATTCAAGTGTCATAAGTATGCAGTTCATCATATGTCCAAGCGAACACGCCACGGTATTTCCAGAATAGTTCGGTGAAAGCTTGCCTCTCCTGATTGGAACAATCCTTCCCGAGGTTGTCGAACTTCGGGTCCTTATCTGTCCCTAAGTTTACATGTTGATGTGCTAGAGTGGAGCTTTGTACTTTAGTGTTGGGGGGTCCACGGAAACGGTTCTGCGGATCAAACAATTTTTCAAGCGACACTATTCCCTTGGGAACGGGATTTTCCTTGCGTTTCTCTCGTCCTTCCTACAAGGCTTGATCATGGTCTGCTTCTTCTATCACTACGTCTTTGAACAGCTCGGTGTTGAGCATGAATTCAAGTACCTATTGGTCATCATCAAAGACGCGTAAATTAGAGATGTTATCTGGCACAGATGGTTTATACACTATTTCAATAGAAAAACCATCCCTTAGAGGGGTGAACCTAGCAGCAGCGTTAGCCAGAGTATCAGCTACCGCATTATGCATCCTAAGCATAGATTTAATACCAAATGCATCAAAAGAAGAAATTAAATGCCATACCTCTTGTTGGTAAGCTTTCAAGTGCGGAGATAACCAATGGATGGTATTGCGTACCTGGCAAGTGATGATTTCGGAATCTTCGATAACCTTTAAAAATTTCACCTTTAGGTCCAATGCTTTTTTGAGTCTGAGGACTAAGGCCTCATATTCGGCGGTATTGTTGGTGCATTGAAATTCTAGCCGGCATGAGATCAAAAACTTGTTCTTTTGGGGGTCCAACAGGATGCATCCCGCACCTACTCTATCATGCATCTTGGAGCCTTCATAATAAAAGGTCCATATATCGTCTTCTAGTTTCCCTAAAACCGTGGGTTGGGGAGAGATTTCAGTTTGGTTTATGATGGGTACAACTTGGTATTCAGTGATGAGCATTAGTTTTGATTGGATGTCTGGGTTTACCGGGGACTACGGGGGATGGTAACATCCGAATATGGCATCTAAGAAACACATGCCAAGCTCTTCTTGGGCAAAGCTGACAGGTTCATTGGTAATGTCCAAGTTGGTCACAACGTGTTTCATATAAGGTTCACTTTCAACTCTGATTTGGTTGTTTCAACCCTTGTAGGGAAGCCATAGGTGAGATCAATCGGTAGCAAAGTACCCTTGTAGCTTACTAGACCAATCCCTGCTCAACAAGAGACCATATGCTTCTGGGATGTCTAAAACTACTATGTCCATGCACTAGTGGACTCTGGAGTTGGAAGATAGGCAGATGATGACATTATTTAGTTCACCTACAGCGGACACTTGCGATCTGTCGAGCTAAATAATCCTAGCATTAGTTTTCTCCGGGAAAATGTTTAACTTCTTGCAGACAGACAAGGGCATGACATTTGTGGATGCATCAGAGTCGACCAGGAAATTATGAACGTTAAAGTTAAAGATTTCAAAAGATATGAGAAAGGGGGGAGTAGATCCCCTAGAGTTCATATTTACGGTGTTCACAATAGATTGGAGGCTTGCACTAGCTTGGCCAGATGTGTTGCTCACGAGTTTGGTTGTCGAGGCGTTGGCGAAGGCTTTGAGGATAAGCTCCCATTGGTTGGTGATGCAGGCAAGCTCATAGAGAGAGATGTTGGCTCTAGTTTTCTTCATGTCCTCAACAATGTTGTAACTAGAATCAGAGTGTGGAATAGTCTCGGCGGGGGTTTTGGGTGACCCTACCAACAGTCTTCTCTTTTGGTTTGTTTGGGTGTTGCTAGGAGCAGACTTCTCGGGAATAGCAACTTGGTGCTCATTCCCTGGGGGTAAGATTTTCCTTAAGAAGGCCCTCCTCTTCTCTTCGAAGGACTGTTTAGGAACTGGTCCTTTGCTTCTTAGGCCATAGTTTCCAACATTTTTGGCTTTAGGATCATCGACCATGTTAATGTCAGAGATGGTATGGGTGCTTCCCCCACGGATCACATCAAATGCAAGGACGGTAGATCTTGGTTCTTCATCTGGGGGTAGGTTTTCTTCATTGTCAGAGACATTGTCTTCATCTACTTCCCCTGGGGTTTGATCGTCTAAGAGTTGATTCACTACCGTAGTCATGTTGCCAATCCATTAGGGGCATGTCTTCTCGGAGTGGGCGGCCTGGTGGAAAGAACAAAAATTATATTTTCTGATTTCTTCCACGTTAAGAATAGCATTTGTGTTTGATGGGGGCTGGCTGATTGTGGGGGTGTTCTTTCTGAAAAAAGGATTTTGCATCTTGGTGCCAGTAGTGGGTTCATTGCCTTTTCTCTTTAGATCAGAGACTTCATTGGTTAATAACTTAAGGGAATTTTCTATACCTTCAAAGTCAAAAGTATCTTTTTCCTTATCCCTGATTTTGAATGTGGAAGATTGGTTCCTTTTCGAGGCAGGTTTATGATTGTCTCAACCTTCATGATCGATGACCCCTATGGAAAGCATGTCATTTTCTATGGCAAGGGAAGTGGTGTAATTTGCTGCAAGGGTAGCCCTTGCCTCGCGCTTTACGAATACGACGATGTATCTGGGAAGAGCCTTTGTGTAGTAGTCTATAGTGATGGAGTCATCCAATGCCAAGTTGGGGGGAATTTGTTCAATATTGTGGCAAAACGTTGATTAAAATCTCTAACCTTCTCTTTCTTTTTGCATTTGAGTGTACTCAACTCCGTGAGGACATGGAGGGGGTCTTGTCCTTCGAAAACTTCTGAAGGAAAGTGCGACAGAATTGATCCCATGAAGTTATGGAAGCACTTGGGAGAGACCGATACTAGGTGGTTGCTTTGTTCTCAAGGGTATGGGGAAAAAGATGGCAGGCGACATCATCTGCTTGGACTCTCATCATTTGCAGTGAAAGGTAGAAGTTTCTTATGTGGTCTTCGGCCAGCGTGCCTTTCTCAGGGTCAAACTTGGGAAGGTGTTTTTTGGGGTGTCTAGGCATGTCATAAAGAGGGCCTTGGAGATATAATGGAGATTAGGCCATCCAAGCAAGAATTTGTACCCGCCTGGCATGCTCGTGCCCTATTTTTGACTCAGATTCACTTCCTACACTCGACGCGAATGCTTCTCCTTCATGGTGGGAGTGCTCGTGTTGACGTCCCCTACAGTTTGCCATATTTCTAATGTTTCTCCACTTGTAGATGGGGCCTCTATTTTGGTTTTGATGGTGGTGGGTAGTATTGTGACCTTTTCCACGACCTCTGTTTTCCTGACCTCTATTCCCTTGGCCTCTATTTCCCTCACCCCCCCTGGTGGAATGTGAACTTGGGTGTTGTCATTTTGGGTCCGATCAGGCTGAGGACTAGCATGGGGTCCATTTATGTCGAGACCTTCCTCTTCTGATCCTTGGGGCCAAGTAATAGGTTCATTATTCTCAATTGTCGTTGCGAGGTATTCAACCATTAGATTTATCAACTGGGGCAGGGAATTTACAAGGGCACCATTGCAAGTGAGGTTAGTTGTAGGGGTCCTGGTATG
The DNA here is from genome assembly GCA_034641835.2 of Pinus albicaulis. Lineage (NCBI taxonomy): Eukaryota > Viridiplantae > Streptophyta > Pinopsida > Pinales > Pinaceae > Pinus > Pinus albicaulis. Next base: position 1,470,218,334 of record CM076581.1, read on the forward strand.
GGTTAGACAACTCATGACTAGAGTGATTTGTAAATCTCTGATGAGGTTGCGGGAAATCGGGCGCATAACTCTTAACTGATCCTTGGTAACCTCATAATAAGGAGCTTCCTCCCCTTGGGCATCTTCTAAAGGGGGAGGACTGGTGTCATCATGTATGGCCTCCCTTTGGGGAGTTTGTAACGAAATATTACTTGTGTGCTGGGATCCTGCCATAGGCCCTCCTTCTAGCGCCAATTCTGTTGATGGGAAAATCTATCTGGCCAACAGTAGGCGATCTCCCCAGTAAAAATTCCCAACTAGACACTAAACCATTCGGAATAGGCATCCCGTCTAGGGTGTGGGTCTGGCTACCGCTTAATTCTCTTTTCCTTGGGTCTCAGTAGGACTCTATAACCCTGCGGAAACATGCATATTCAGATGATACAAGACACATGATTGATGAATTAAATTAACATAAAACAATATGCATAGCAAGCTAAATTATAAAGCATGGGGCCAAAGGAAATGTTGTCAACAACATATCATTAGGGTCATGCTTGTACGTTGTTCTAACCACAGAAGAAACAGTTCTATATGGTAGAATACCCTTCACTTCCTTAAATGGTTTTGGTGATAATATAAATGTCAGTAAACAAAGTTATTAACATTCATTTGAGAAAGCGAAATAAAATTATCACAATTAACACATGTTTAGAAAACTATAATGCATAAATGATGTAATTGGAGACACAGTTTCTTTAATCAAAAGATGTTAGAAACTGAAAACAAAATACTCATAGTGTTCACACATTGACCAACATCAGATCCAAAAATGGAGTTAACAAATTCTTGTATTCATGTTCAAAAATTTGTAGTCCTTTTATACAATGCTCTATATCTCTATGAGTCCCAAAAAAAGGTCCTTTACAATTTCCCGAAGGAGGTATTTATAGCACAAGACTTGCCCTTTGGGCTTCCGACTTTCCGCCTTCCGGATCATTGGGCTGCCCTGTGACCTGGTGGATTCTGTGACCTGCAACCTGGTGGATCCTACGACCTGCGACTTGATGGATTCTGTGACCTATGACCTTCTTTTTTCTATGACCTGTGCAATGCCTTGATCATTTTATGAGCTGAGTGATTTCTAGGTCGGGAACGATCACTTGTAGCTGGTATCAGAGGTAGGTCTGCCATGCTTGATAATCGGCAGCAATCGGGGTGACCAGAGGTGTGTCTTCCTTTAATCTGTGCATGCATTCGAGTGCGTTTCGAATCAGGGTATTTATTTTGATATTAGTCTGATTTGACAAGGATGCCAACTTAGTGTAGATTCGCATCGGTGTCACAATAAACTGGACTAGATTTTCCCTTGATGCCTGTAAATCTCGGGAAGCTATTGCTTGCTCGATGGGTTGCATGAAGGCTTTTATATCTTGATCGATTTACTGCCAAGTCCTGTCTTCACTCAGAGGGCCGAGGGAAGGAATTTGATGTAACTCGGCCGTTGATTATATGCCACTGATCAATTGATCATATGTGGTCATCACCTTCTCCATATGTTTGACCAGCTTTTCCTTAGATTGTACCCCGATTCGGATCTGAGCCTTATCATTCTGGGTACTAATCCAGTCCCTTTTCGGCAAGGTAGCTGGAGCTTGTGGGTATGCATTGGACCATTCCAGGATGCGATCTAAAGTAGTGCAGACCTCTTTAAGCTAGGTGTTCTTTTTCTTTGTTTCTGACTGAGCCTTCAATAGTGGTGCAACAATTTGCTTTATAGAAAACATCTTTCTGTACACCTGCCTTATAGTGACTTCTAATGTGACCCCCTCTCCTTGGATGGTCAGTGTTGCTTCATTTGAGAAAGTGTTGTGAGCCTGTAGCTACTATACCTCTTCTTCCAATGCTTTCTTTTCCAGCTCTGCCTTGGATGTTTTCTGCTCCGAAGCTTGTAGCATGTTCTATAAGGCCAAAATTTATTTTCTCATCCTGCTAACATTATCCTCCATGGCAGTTGCAAATGTTGTGCTGGCTGAGGCGATCATTACTGGATTCATCCGAGTGTCTAGTAAAATATCCTTGCCAGTGGTAGTTGTGAGAGGTCTAGTGCGGTCTTGCGCTAGGCATCTCCTCTTTTCTTACTGAATCTTGTGTGAGTATTGGTCATAGGAGATCCTGGTAAGATCAAATACTTCTTCATCTTGTCCCACAGCAATGCCAAATTCTGAGAGGGCAATGCGAGATGTACTCACAGGGCTCGTTTGAAGCATATCGATATCAGTATCAAGAGGAGGCGTCTTGCTGCCCTATGCCTCTTCAGTTGCCTTGTCTTTTCACCTCCTATATTCTTCCTCCTTTCTCCTTTGTCCAGCTGTCAGTTTGTCCTGCTCTTCCTTTGTGACTGTCATTAGGCTTCCACTTTATCTTGGCTTTCTTTTAACCGGCATTCACTTTTAGCCCTGTCTTGCTCCTCTTTCCTTTTCCTCTCTTCTTCTTTCTTCCTCTGCTCTTCCTCTTTCCTTTTGCGAGTTTCTTCTTTCTTCATCTTTTTTGGGTCATCTTTTACTCGCTTCCCCTTCTTTTCCTGTTCTGTTCTAGCCTTCTCTTCAACCTCCTTCTAAGCTTTAGCCTCTCTTTCTCGTTGTTGGGCCACGATATCGGGTGATGTCTCTGTAGTTGTTCCCTTGGATGATGAAGCTCCCCCCGTGGTCTGTGCTCTTTCTTCTAATTTTGGTCGTCTTGGCCTTCCTAGCCTTCTTGATAGATAGATTCATCTGGGGCATACTCCCTATCTTTATTGTACCAGTTTCAGATTCTGTCTTCAATGGAGCAGTCAGTGTGTTGATAGCTCCACCTGAATTTGGCTCATTCGTAATGTGCGGGGACAATCCTGTTAGGGTCATACGTCTAGTGTGCCAAAGTGGGAAAATGGAATCCTTTCATCTGCTCGGTTTCTACCTCCACCTCTTTGAAATATTTAACTGTATAGGCACCAATGGTGAGTGGTAGAGTTGGCCATGGCTTTTTCTTGCCTTTGGTTAGTACTTTGGTGAACCCTCTGGACATCTAATAGCATATTTCCTGGAGCACGAGTTTGTCTATCACAAACTTGGGCAGTGAGTGAGGGGCTTTGAGGGGACCGAACACTCTGATAGTAGTAGATTCTGCATCCAGGAACCAATGGGCTACCTGAGTTATTATTTCCATTTCTCACCAGGACATGCAAGGAGCCTTCATCCCGAATAATCTATGATAGAGGGCTGGTATAAAAATATTTGATATTGAATCCATATCTTGCTTGTACCGGGAGCCCCAAAACACCCTTAGATGCTTATGAATCGGGTTGATTTTCTCTGCTACCCATTTGTGCGCCCATCCGTCGAAGCTGCACCTTGCACAGACTACATCTAAAAGGTACGAAGCCATGTAAAAATCAGATGCAAAACCGTCGTCAGGGGAAAGTTCTGCGTTGATGTTAGATTTGAGGGCTGCCATAATTACATTGGCCCAATTAAAGCGGGTGTCATGTACTCTGATGGCGTACATGAGACAGACCCATGTACCATTGAAAACGGTCGCATCTAGGTGGCCATACATTCTGCACAGCATCGCGGCCACAAGTTTGTATGTCGTTCTGAGGCCTTGCGTCAGATATTCTTGGTCCCTTTTAACCCATAAATTCTATGGTTCTTCCCACCATCCTTTCAAAATCTCGGGTATGGGCACGACATGGGTTTTACACAATTCCTTGTTGAGTGTCTTCTCCCTGGCAGGAAATCTGTGTCCTTTCAGAGCAGCCACAGTATCCCTGGCATGATCCCATATAACCGAGTTCTCAGGATCGACTCTCTGCAAGATCCAGTCTACAATCTCTGCACAAGGGAATATTGGCGGGTGGGCTCTTGCGTAATGCAACTTGGACCGTTTTACCTGTATATATTCTTGCCTATTTGGAAGGTCCTCTGGGAAATCGGTTTTGGTGAATTCCTGATATATTTGGTACTAGTTCATGCTGTCTCCCCAGCCAAAGGTACATATTGAGTCCCCATACATGGGGGCAGGGGAGAATTGTAACTCTTCTTCTTCCACAACTTCCACCTTAGGAATTTTGTTCCTCTTTTAGACTGTTGGGGGACCCATGTCGCCTGAGGCTGACGAGATGGATACACAACTTAGCTCTGCTTCAATATTACCTGGTATTATCAGAAAACCATCCCACGATAAGACAGACTTCATATTAATAATACTAGGGCTATATTTGACAAAGTATGGCCAAAGGAATGGGAAAACCTGCAACCTAGCGACCTTGCAACCAGGTCGTTGGGTCGCACAGGGGTGCGTTCAATAGGAAATGCGACTTAGTGACCTAGCGATCGAGTTGCTGGGTCGTGCAGGGGTTCATTCAATAGGAAATGCGACTTAGCAACCTAAAGACCGGGTCGTTGATTGATCAATTTGCAAGAAAATGCGACTTAGGAACCTGGCGACCTGGCGACTGGGTCGCTGGGTCACTTGGTCGCTTGGTCTTTCAACTTGAAATGAGATGCGACATAGCGACTTAGCGACATGCGACTGTGTCACATGGTTGCAAGGTCGCAGAGTCGCAGAGTCGCATTGGGCCTCGGATGGGGAACATGGATGGGCTAAGAGCAGAAAGAATAGATCTAGAATATAAGCATTCCAAGGCTCACAAGAAGAAATTCTATGGTAAGCATGAAGATTTAAAGAGTATCGGTGAGGTAAAGGGGGAGAAACAAGCAGTCATAATAAGGAAAAATCAGGATGAAACGACAACTTACCCGGAAAAAACGCGTTCCAGTCGGACTGTCAGATGTGTTTTCCTCCTTCGCGCGAGTGAAATGCGACCTAGCGACCTTTCTATATATAAAGAGGTCGCACGTTTTGACCATAAATGCAGGTCGCTAGGTTGCAAAATTCATAAATTACGGGTGGTGCGACCTCGCAACCTCGCGACCTGGGGATCACAAGGTCGCCAAGTCGCAAAGTTGCAAACTACGAAATTTTCTTGGTTTACGACTCAGCAATCCCGCGACTCAGTGACCTGGGTCACTAGGTCGCAAGGTCATGTAATAAAAAATGAAGAATCTTGCGACTTGGAGACTTAGAGAAAAAAAAATATTTAGGCTTGACCTCACCTTGCTGACTTAGGGGCTCAAAATTTTGAAAGGGGGGGCAAAATTTGGAGGGTGTTGTAGCAGCTACAACCCCATGTTACGGGATCATTGCCATAAAATTTCCTCATATCCATCTTACCTTCCAAACCATTCATCGTAGCTTCCATGCCTTTCTTCAAACCATCCATCTTATTTTCCACGCCTTTCTTCAAAACTTCTATTTCATTTTTTGTTGCTCTTTGTGATAGTGAAATTTGGTGCACTTGCTCTTGTAATTTTGATATCTCATGTTGTGTTTTTTCATCTTCATGAGTCATAGTAGAGCCTTCTGAAGGCTTAATGGGTGTTGAATTATTTTTAGGGGGAATTTTAGACCCCAATACTGATATATATTCTTCAATATGCTCTTGGAATAAATTAAAACTAATTTTTTTCAAACAAGACCTAAGTAATTCGAAAAAAATACACACCTTTTTCTTGCTTTTGAGGAGCTCAATATTGAAGCTGAATTATCTCTGCGATTTCAGATCTTAAATATCTTAAATCTAGCCATGAGGTAGCCCTCTTAATCTTCTTTTGAATGCCACAGGTCTGACCCGATTTGGATTCTTCAAGGCAAAGTTATGCCCAATCTCCCACGATGACCTAATTATGGACTAGTTCAGTAGAGTGAACTTGTACTAATTTCCACGTGTCACTGGTTCCTACTTCGGCTTTGAAATTTATATACCGAACACTAAATTTCGTGTACTTGCAGCCACTTTTTATATAATCCCAATACGAGGCTCAAAGAGAGAGCTATGACGTTTTTCCCACAGTCACCTCTTTGAGATGAAATTCGAGAGCCTGAAACAATCCTAACTTCCACAGATCATATCTAAAAAAAAAAAAAGGCAAGATCTAAAAATTTTACACGAGGTTCCTCAGGATTTCAGCTTCACACTGTAAAAATTTCAGATCTGAAAGTTTGTATACGAAAAGTTATATCAAAAATTCCACGATGACATGTTTTAGTTGAAATTCGGGAGCCTAAAAAAGCCTAACTTCCCTAGATCATATCTCCGAAAATATTTCAAACCAAGATCTAGAATTTTTACAGGAGGTTCTTCAGGATTTCAGCTTTGTGTTGTAAAAATTTCAACTTCTGAACCTTCGTAGAAAAAAATTATTGTGAAAATTCCACGATGACATGTTTGGAGCAGTGAAACACTAGAATCCAAAGCTCTGATACCAAATGTTATGAAACCATCTCCAATAATATAAGAAAAGAGAGATCAATGCCTTAGAAATCAGCCACTTCAAGGGGGCAACCTCCAATACATTACATAAATGAACAATTCTTGGATGATACAAATGACTAAAACCTCCTTCTACATATAGGAGTCCATGGGCCCACAATATAATCCTAGCTAACCTAACAATAACAATGTAAGGGCACAATAATAACAATATTGGGGTTACAGGGGTAAAACAATAACAATAAGGGGGCTACACTAATAATAATAAGGGACTAAACCAGTAATATAGGGACCTAACAGAATTTATCTTCCTCGGCCTCTACCTCTAGGTGAAAATATCCCTCTAGCAAAGTCTCCTCCCTATGGTGGGCTGCTACTCAAACCTCCTGATTCATTCTGAGAGTGTTGAAATATTGATTTGAAATTTCCTCTTCCTCTTGTTAGACTTTTACCTCTATTATTCTGACTTTGTTTCATCAACATTTCTCCTCTTCCTTCAGAGCTACTTGGTAGGAATCCTCAGTTGTCTTTAGACTCAACAAAATGATTTAATCTTGTATATCATACCTTAAACCATTTATGTATCTGGTTACTTTCTATATATCATCTTCAGCATGTCCTACTCTAATGCTCAACTTGTAAAACTCGTTTTTATACTCCTTGAAAGTCGTTACTTTATGCCTTAAATTCTGCAATTGTTTGAAAATATTCAACTGATAGTCTTTTGGAATAAACTTATTCTTCAATTTACTTACCGTTTTATCCAATTTCTTGATCTTAGGCTTTCCCTTTCTCTCCCTGGATTTCTGTAGTTCATCCCACCAGATAGATGCATGGCCTTTATTCTTATCTTCGACCTCTTCTAAGTCGAACTACTTATCCACTGAATTGATCCAATCCATCAGCTCATCCACATTAAGGTTCCCCTCATATGAAGGAATCTCCACTCTGTGTTTTCCACTAACCTTTGCTAATGTCTTGAAAACTTTAGCTGCCTCAATTTCTTCCTCTTCTTCTTCCTCAGAAGATTCCTCTGCTACACTGACATCTCCTTCATCAGGTGCTCTCCTCTATGTAGTCTCCATTGTCTCCATCCTTGTACGAAGGTGTAAAATCTCTTCTATCAAAACTACATTGGCTACAAGTCTTCCCCGACCTATGCAACCCGTCTTCTAGGTGTCATATTTGCTAAAAATATTGAGAACAAAACTCATTTTTTTCTCTGATACCAAATGATGCAGCAAAGCTGCAAATTTTTAGAGTACGCGTATAGCCTATGGTTTATGGGCCCACACAAGAAATTACTAATCACGGTAGATCGCACTTCACAAATTTTATAACTTACCTCCCTCCAACTTCACAACTTTAACAATTTAGCAATATTTTCGATTTCGCGATTTCACACTTTTTAACATTTACCATAATGGGTTCTCCCTATCTTATGTGATATGCAATGTGCTTCGCATCGCAACTTAAATAAATTATCGTGTGAAGTCTTAACAATAAACAAAAAAATTTTGATGTGAAAAATATCACTGGATTGTGATGTAATCTCCATTGTTGATCTATTCCATATCTAACGGTCCTGCTATGTCTTTGTTGTTTGCACCGCCAATCATCCTTCTACAAATGCGATGTGTGATCAATGTGATATCCAACTCAATAGAGAAATAAAAAGTGATATTTTAACACAGACGGAAGAATTTAAGTAAAAATACACTTGGAATTAACAGGTAGTGAAAAATACACAAAGTCAAGCCCTTGATGGCTAGATTTTACATTGCTTCTCCTCTCTATCCATTCCTTTGTCACACCTCTATCACACCTCTCTCACACCTCACACTTAGATCTATCACATCTCTTTCATGATTATATATATATATATATATATATATATATACCTAAAAGTTGTTCTCTTGTCTTTTATCCTATTTTAATGATCTAATATACTTGGTTTGATCTCCTCGCAGGGAGAACCAATTTGCTATTTTATTACTATTTAAGTTAGGAAATTAAAAAAACAAACTTCTTACAATTAAAGCTAAATAAAATATCAATAATTTTTTTTGTTTTTCACCTCTTATTAGCCACAACATGTGGACACACAATAACATTGATGGCTAAATCTGGATGCTCTTGCATAACTTGTCCACTAATTGGGAGTCATATTCATCAATATGGAACTTATGGACTTCATCAGGGTTATTAGATGGCCCAATGACATGTATTATTGATCATTCAACCTCTTGATAGGCTTATAATTTTGTTTATGATCTAGTTTGGTGGGCTTGTCACCAAAATTTAGTTATTTTTCACATTATTTTATTTTAGGGGCTAATGTAGGACTAATTAGCTAAATTGAACTCATTATAAGTGTATAAATATAAGTGATGTGAATTAATTTTAGCAACATCATTTGGATTGGAATTATATATTTATAGAGAACTTCGCTATCCTTCTTGGAGGACATATTTTTGGAGCATGGAATGAATTTTGTTGTTTGGATTATTTTTTCTTGGAGCTTATTGATTGGAAACGTTTTGATGGTTGGATATAATCTTAATACATGTAAGTGAAATTTAATGCTATTCTTTCTTTTTCTATTTTTTCACATACATTGTTGCTAGGATTTCGCTATATTAGGGCTAATTTAGTGAATCTATTTATGCGAAGTTGTGGAAATTTTGTTTCTAGATAGTGATGAGTCATGTATGGGTCATGTATTATGAGTGAATGTTGCTATAGATGCTTCATAATTGAAATTTATCTTGATAAGCCATCTATTTTTCAAAAACAAATTTAAATCCCTTGATTTTGTTGTTTCTCTAAGGTTACGTGAAACTATTATTGAGGCCTCCTTGACATATAAAATACAAAGTACATAGTCATAATTATACTTGACTCTAATATACCCAAAAGGATTAGGCACTGGTACTCCATAGGTGATCACCTCAAGTATTACTTCTTTCACCTTCCCCTCTTTTTCTAGGCCTAAACTACATAGGTCACATAGGGAATCAATCATCTCACAATATAGCCATCCAAACACTTCAATTTTTAGTCCACAACTGCATTTTTGTTTCCTCAAGAATCCCTCCAAATTTCATGAGCTTTCAATGGTGGGATCTTGAGATACTACAAGTCCTAGCTTGAAGACCGATTCTTGCACCTAGTTTCCTTATTCTAGAAACCTCAATGGGATCATTGCATTATATTTCATTGGAAATTCCTTCCTTGATCTCATTATCCTCCCTTATTAGTTCAAGTATATCATTGGTTGCGAAACCCTCCCCCCTTAACCTATCCCTGGGTCCACTTGGTCCTGTGTGGTCCCACAAATTATTTAGGATAATTATTCAAATATCACTTGGAATCCAAGCCTTCACAAGAATTTTATGGTTTTATCGCCTCAATTATAAGATACATACCCTAAATTTAAATCTTGAAATCCTCATTAAGCCCTTCCTTGATATCCTTCAGCCTTTCCCTCCAAAGAAATAAATCTATACTTTTGAGTCTCTCTTATGAATAAGACACTTAGGATCACCGCTCACCCTATAATTGGTCTATTTATTTCGTGGTACTCATTATATCGAGTCTCCTCCCATCAATGAAAGTATATAAAGAGTTAGGGATCCATAGACGAGGTGACAATGGGGTACTACTCCATGGTTTCCCTTGACCTAATAGTATCCCTCCAAGGATCCCCTTTTAGGACCCCTGCTAGTTTGAGCGATAACAGGGATCTAACATGCCCCTCTTCTTCAGAAAAGTGTTGTCCTAAATGCTTGAGTAGTTCTATATGCTTTTCTATAAAATTTTCATCCTCCCATGTGGAACCTTCAACGGGTAAGTTCTTCCACTTAATGAGATACTCTAAAATTGATCGATTATGTAGCTGCCAAGTTCTTGCTTCCATGACTACTTAAGGCTTTAATATGATTTTTTCTTCCTCGTATTTTTTGAACTGGGAGCTTATCACTGTTAACCTTATTTAAGCATGAAACATGGAAAACTAGGTGTACTCGAGAACATGCAGGAAGATCAAATTTGTATTCCATAGTACCAATCTTTTGCAACACTTTGTAAAGACCACAGTTCTTGGGTGATAATTTATTATCCTTCTTAGATTGCTCAAGGGAAATTTGTTTGTATGGTTGTATCCATAAAAATACATAGTCAACTACATAAAAACTTCTTTCATTTTGATGCTGATATGCATGTTGCTTCATTCGATTCTACGCTAGAGTGAGGTTATCCTTTAAGAGTTGGATAACTTTTTGCTAATGCTCGATGTGACCTTCCATTACTTGAGCCTATTGTTAATGCTCGATGTGATCTTCCATTTCTTTAGCCTTATAATTTTCTCTTAAACATGATGTGATGGAAGGTGTATGACATCCATAAAGTTCCATAAATGGGGTCATTTTTGCTGCAATATGGAAGTAAGTGTTATACCACCGTTTAGGCAGAGGTAACCACTTGACCCATTGTGTTTATTTATCAGAGACAAACAAACGAAGATATAATTCGAATTATTTTTTCACTATATATGTTTCCTTATCATATTGAGGATGATAATATGATATATGAGCTAATTGAGTAGCAAGAAAATAAAATAATTATATCCAAAAATTTCCAGTGAAAATGGGATCTCTGTCACTTACAATAATCTTTGGGTTTCCATATAGAATTTGAATTTTTTCCATAAATGGGTAGCAACTGTACTAGATTTAGAAGGATGGGATAATGCACAAAAGTGTGCCTACTTGGTAAGTGTGTCAACTACCACCATGATGAAACTCTTTTCTTCAGACTTGGGTAAATCTATGATAAAATCTACTGATACCTCCTCCCAACGATTACTTAGAAAGGATAAATGTTGTAACAGATTGGGGGCTTTAATTGTTTCAAAATTATTTTGTTGAAAAACCAAACATTCTGCCACAAACTTTTGAATATCAGATTTAAGGCCATCCCAAAAAAAATACATCTTGACCCTGTGGTATGTTTTTAAAAATCCTAATTTCCCTCCTAAATGAGAGTTGTGCAATTCCAAAATAATATTTTTTTTTAGTTGGGAATTCTTACATAAATATAAGAAATCATTTCCTCCAACACTTGGTTTACTTCCTTAGTTTTACCATCCATTTGTGGATGGTAGGTAGTAATAAATATCACCTCCTAAACCAGTGAACATGGATTTCCAAAAATTGGAGGTAAACTTTACATCTTTGTTCGAAATAACCATTTTGGGAATCCTGTATAACTTGAAAATTTCTTTCATAAAAATATCAGTTAAAAATTATCAACTATTTGTACTGCCTTATGAGTTGATTGGACTAGTATAAAGTGATTTGATTGACTCAAACTATCTACTACCACTATTATGGAGTCATTATGAATTTTTAACTTTTGTATCCTAGTAATAAAATCTAATGTCAGTCTCCCATTTCCATTCAGGAATGGGCAAAGGATGGACTAGACTGGTTGAGTGTTGGTGTTATATTTTTACTTGCTGACACTCCAAGAACTGTGCCAAATATTGAGCTATTTATGCCTTCATACCCAGCCAAAAATAATATTTTCATAAGTTAGTTATCGTATTATGGTATCCTGGATTTGCAACATATGGACTTCTATGAGATTCATCCAAAATAAATTGTTTAACAACTTGATGATTTGGTACATAAATAGATCTCGATATGTTAACATGTTTTCATTATTAATGTTATAGCCTAATTTATTTCAAAGGTGTATTCTTTCTTAGCTTGCTACCAAAAAAAATGATATTCTGGATCCTTTAACACAACCTCTTTAATATGATTTTCATAATCAAATTTTATTTTACTAAACGAAATTTCACAAACACAGTTCAGTGTACTGCTTAGAGCATCAACCACCCTATTTTCCTTACCTTTTCAATGCTTAATGTAAAAATAGAATTCACTTAAGAACATATTCCATTGTGCCTAATGAGCATTGAATTTTGGGTGATGAAAGAATTTCATTGAACTACTATGATCTGTTGAAATTTGGTTACCGGAGGACACTTGGTTCCCTAAGGCTTTGATCTTTGGCCTAGGGAAAAGTGTCTAAAAGAATTTAATTTTTCTCCTAAAGTGACTTTATAATTTTTATAAAGTCAAATCTAATTTAAAAGTGACTTTAAGTGATAAAGTTACTAAAGTCTAATTTAAAAGTGACTTTAAGTGATAAAGTTACTAAAGTCTGATTTTAAAGTGACTTTAATAAAGTCAATGTAAAATTAGAAAGGAAAAGTGACTTTGGAAATAAATGACTAAGTGGGTCTTTATTAAAGTGGGGTGAATTAAAAAATAGAAAGTGTGATTTAAATGAGCATTTAATCTCAGCCCTAGATCTCAATCTATTTCAGCCATTGGATTTAGGGATTCCCCAAAAGTCACTTAGGGTTAGGTTAAAGGAGGAAAAGGAGGGAAAATGTCATTCATTCTTTCATGAGCAGATTGGGAGAAGGAGAGAAGGAGAGCTGGAGATTTTTCTGAGCAGTGAGAAGAAGGAGGGCAGCAGTGAAGAGATTTCAGCAAAGGTACAGCAGCATTTATTGGCACACATACCGAGGCAGAAAATCCGTACAGCAAAGGAGAGGCAGTGTTTCCAAGTGAGGAGGCACAGAAATCGAGGAAGAGGGTACAGCAGCAAGCACGCACTCCAAGGCACAAAAATCAGGCACGTTTTTCAAGGAAGAGGGTGGATGTCATTTTCGACACAAAAATCGAGGAAGAGAATAGCAGCTACAGCTCTGTTTTTTGGCACGGATTTCGAGAGAGGTTGTTGTACAAAATCTGTGCAGTCCGTACAGCAAAGTATGGTTGTTCTGGCATGCTTCTCGAGGTGGCCGTATAGCATTTAATGCTGTCCTAAGGTGCTGTAAATTTTCTGTTTTCTGTTGTTGCTGATTTGGCACAATTTCCAAGGCAGTGTGCAAGCACGAAAATCGAGATAAGTCTGTAAATTGGTTGCTGGAATTTTTCTGAGTTTTTCCTGTTTCACTGTAAAAAGCAATATTCAGAAAAATAAAAGAGAAGCTTTTGAACTGGTTTTCCCCAAGAGTTGTAGGGGGTTTTTCCAGGGTCTTTTTGACCAAAAATATCAGTGTTAAATGTGTTGAATCGCTGTTTTATGCTTGCTGATTTTTATTTTTGCATTTTCCAGCATTCTGTAAATTTTCCAGAATTTGTGTTTTCAGCAAAAAAATTATTTTCCAATTTGTTGAATGTAAGGATATGGGAAAGGGCATTTAACTATTTGGATAAATAAGGTGAAACTGAAAACCAGGGTGGGAAACAAGAAATTTCTACATGGTATCAAAGCTTGAGTGCTAAAAGTGCAGTTTGGGACAGTAAGGAGAAAAATACAGCCTGCTGATTTTTCACTCAGAAAATTTCAGCAAGCTGATTTTTTCACAAACAGAATTTTTTTATCTTTACTACAGCAGTGCTATTTTTCAGTTTTAGGATAGCAGGATGTCATTGGGATTGAGGGTGGAGGATAGGTTGGATGGGCTACCAATTACAGCATTTGGAAGGAGAGAATGCAGAGTATCTTTGAGGAGGCAGAAGTCTGGGATATCATGGTTCATACCACACAGCAGCCTGTTAATGTGCCTACTGATGCTACTCAGTTGGCAGCATATAATAGGAAGAACAACAAGGGTAAGAGACTGATTCTAGACGGAATCAAAGACCATTGCATTCCTCATGTGAGAGGAAAGAGAAATGCTCATGAGATGTGGACAACATTGTCCAATCTCTACCAGAGTACCAATGAGAACTGGAAAATGGTCCTGAAGGAGAAGCTGAAAAACATTAATATGGGTAAGACTGATAGTGCAGCTGGATATCTCACAAAGATTACTAATGTGAGAGATGAGTTGGCAGCAATTGAAGAGGTCATTCAACCCACTGAGTTGGTGCGGATAGTAGTGAATGGCCTCCCCAGTTCATGGATGAACTTTGCTGATGGGGTTTGTGCACGTGAGACCCTTCCCACATGGGAGAGGTTTTGGGATGATTGCATTCAGACAGAGATCAGGATAGGTCAGCTTGGGGCAGCCAAGCCAATTGAGCAGGATCAGGATGTAGCACTGTTGGCAGGAGGCAAGAAAGGCAAAGGCAAGAAGCAGGATTCCACAAGCAATGGTGGGGGCAAAGGCAAAGGTAAAGGTAAACAGGGTAACACACAGAAGGACTATTCCAAGGTGAAGTGTTGGAATTGTCAGAAGATGGGGCACTATGCAGTTGTGTTTCCAGAGAAGAAGAAGAAGAAGGGGAAGAACTGGAGCATGGCAGCATCAGCAGAGGTTGAGGACTTTGCAGATCGCTTTGACCGGGAGTTTGGGTTCATTGCATGTGAGTCCTCTAGTGCAGGATTACCTGCCATAGAGGTTCAGAGGGAGCATGCATTTCCCTCGACTAGCGGAGCATCTTTGGGTATATGGTATGTGGACAGTGGGGCTTCACGTCATATGACAGGAGTCCGTGAGTACTTCTCAGAGCTTTCAAAGAGTGGCACTGGTATAGAGGTAGTACTCGGTGATGACAGAGTTGTTAGAGCAGTTGGTGTGGGAACACTGACATTTTAGAGGGAGTCTAAACCTCCCTTGAAGGTGTCATATGTTCTTTATGTGCTAGGGATGAGGAAGAACCTCATATCCGTCTCAGCTTTGGAGGACAGAGGATATGAGATACTGTTCAGGGGTGGATAGGTGATGATGTATCCCAGGGGCACTCCAGCTGATTCAGCTAGAGTGATAGGTGTACGCCATGCAAAGGTGTACAAGTTTGCATTCCAGCCCCTTTTGGCATTGAGTAGTAGCACTGATAGCAGAGCTAGTAGTTCTGAGCTATGTGAGATTTGGCACCACAGGATGGGGCATATGTATCATGGAGCCTTGAGGACCTTGCGGGAGATCACTACAGGTGTGCCAGATTTCAGTACTGATCACTTTTATACTTGCAGAGGATGTGCGATGGGCAAGTTTTCCAAATCCCCTTTTCCCAGCAGTGACAGCAGAGCAACTGGGATACTTGATTTTATTCATTCCGATGTGAGCGGTTGGATGTCTCATGTTTCCTTGAGTGGATATGAGTACTGTGTTTTATTCATTGATGAGCACTCCAGGAGGACCTGGATTTATTTATTGAAGACCAAGAGTGAGGTCTTCAAGCAGTTTCAGGAGTTTAGAGCTCTTGTGGAGACACAGAAAGGTCAGAAGATCAAGTCCCTGAGGTCGGACAATGGAGGAGAGTACACCCTTGGAGAGTTTGTTGACTATTGTGCGGAGGTAGGCATTAGGAGGGAGGTCACCGTTCCTTACAACCCCGAGCAGAACGGGGTTGCGGAGAGGAAGAACAGATCCATCGGAGGGGCTGCCAAAGCCATGTTACATGATCAGGGGTTGCCGTTGTTTTTGTGGACAGAGGCCTACAACACTGCTGTTTATTTGCAGAACAGGAGTCCGCATCGTGCCTTGGGGCACATGACTCCGGAGGAGGCTTTTTCTGGGAAGAAGCCTGATATTGGTCATCTTTGTATCTTTGGGTGCATCACATACTCCTACATACCCAAGGAGAAGAGGACCAAACTAGAGCCCACCATAGAGAAGGGTATCTTTGTGGGCTATAGTGAGACCTCAAAGGCCTTTCGAATTTATATTCCCGCACAGAGGAGAGTTGTTGTCAGGCGGGATGTGAAGTTCGAGGAGGATAGGGCCTTTAGGAGGTCAAGGGAGTTAGAGTATCTGGATCAGCCAAACTCTCAGCAGCAGCTGAGTCAGTCACAGGGATCCAGTGGGCAGGGATCAGGAGGATCCGGAGGTACATCTATGATGATGTCAGGTCCGTCAGTGAGCAGTGGCTCACAGAGTCAGAGGGGTGGTGCTTCGGGCAACATGCAGAGCAGTCCACAGAGTAGTTCACTAGGGAGTCCACTGATGGACAGTTCACACGATACCTCAACTTCTACAGGTTCAGGTGCAGGCAGGAGGACAACAGACAGATAGTTAGGAGTTTAGGCTTTTGATGATGATGAGGAGGAGTATTTTCATTCTCCAATGGGAGAAGTATGCTCAGGGAAGAGGAAGCCCAAGTGGCTTCAGGACACCTTGAGAGAGGCCACATATGTTCCTACGCCTAAGAGGCCGGTCAGAGAGAGCAGACCACCTGAGAGGTTTTGTAGCTATATGGCAATGGCTACTAGCATCCTTGACTCTGAGCCTTCTAGCTATGAGGAGGCAGCTAGCCAGCAGGTTTGGAGAGAGGCCATGCAGGAGGAGTATTCTTCTATCATGAAGAATGATTTTTGGGAGGTGGTGCCGAGGCCTGAGGGCAAATCCGTGGTTACTTCCAGATGGCTTTACAAGGTAAAGCATGTTGTAGATGGCAGCATTGAGAAATTCAAAGCAAGGTTTGTGGCTAGAGGGTTCTCCCAGGTAGAGGGAGTTGATTATGAGGAGACCTTCGCTCCCGTGGCTTGATATACTTCGATCCGCTCCATTATATCGATAGCAGCAGAGATGGGTTGGAAGATCCACCAGATGGATGTGAAGACCGCATTTCTCAATGGCTTCATACAGGAGGAGGTGTACATTGAGCAGCCACAGGGCTTTGAGGTGCATGGGAAGGAGTCCCATGTGTGCGGACTGAAGAAGGCCCTTTATGGCCTGAAGCAAGCTCCCAGAGCTTGGTACTCCAGGATAGATACTTACTTGCAGAAGATGGGTTTCACAAAGAGTGAGGCAGATCCGAACCTTTACTATATTGTGATAGGTGAGGAGCCTCTCATTATGGTGCTGTATGTGGATGACTTAGTCATTACAGGTGCAGAGAGACTCATAGAGCACTGCAAGAGAGATCTTGCGGCGGAGTTTGAGATGAAGGACATCGGCTTGATACATTACTTTTTGGGTTTGGAGGTGTGGCAGGAGGAGGGGCATTTCTTCCTGGGACAGGGGAAGTATATTGTGGACATCCTTGGCAGATTCCACATGGAGGATTGTAGACCCATGTCAACACCGATGATCACCAAATGGAAGAAGCTTCATGCTTCGGATTCCGAGTTGGTGGATCCCACATTGTACAGACAGCTGATTGGTTCCTTGATGTATTTGGTCAACACTAGACCAGATATTTGTTTTGCAGTCAACACGATGAGTCAGTTTATGTGTGAGCCTAGGAAGGTTCACTGGGTGGCTGCAAAACACATTTTGCGATACCTGCAGGGGACAATGGATTATGGTCTGGACTACAGGCAGGGGGATGGAGTGAGATTGGCAGGTTACACTGATTCTGATTGGGCAGGTTGTGCTTCTGATAGGAAGAGCACTTCAGGGTGCTGTTTTGGGTTGGGTTCGGCAGTTGTGTCATGGTTCAGCCGAAAGCAGCAGTCAGTAGCATTGAGTTCAGCGGAAGCAGAGTATATGGCAGCCAGTCTAGCTAGTTGTGAGGCCATCTGGCTTCGCAAGATGTTTTTTGGCTTATTTGGTCAGCCGTTGAGACCTTCAGTGATTTACTGTGATAATCAGAGTTGCATTAAACTCACGGAGAATCCAGTATTTCATGACAGGTCAAAGCATATCGGGATCAAATATCATTTCATCAGAGACTATGTTCGAAAAGGAGCTGTGAAGCTTGAGTATATTCCCACTGATGAGCAGGTTGCAGATATTCTTACCAAAGCCTTACCACGGGGCAAGCATGTCTACTTCAGAGACAATATGGGTGTGGTGAGGAACACCTTCCTCGGTAAGAGGGAGTGTTGAAATTTGGTACCGGAGGACAGGTGGTTCCCTAAGGCTTTGATCTTTGGCCTAGGGAAAAGTGTCTAAAAGAATTTAATTTTTCTCCTAAAGTAACTTTATAATTTTTTATAAAGTTAAATCTAATTTAAAAGTGACTTAAGTGATAAAGTTACTAAAGTGACTTTATAAAGTTATAAAGTCAAATCTAATTTTAAAGTGACTTTAAGTGATAAAGTTACTAAAGTTAAAGTGACTTTAAATAAAGTCAATATAAAATTAGAAAGGAAAAATTGACTTTGGAAATAAAAGACTAAGTGGGTCTTTATTAAAGTGGGGTGAATTAAAAAATAGAAAGTGAGATTTAAATGAGCATTTAATCTCAGCCCTAGATCTCAATCTATTTTAGCCATTGGATTTAGGGATTCCCCAAAAGTCACTTAGGGTTAGATTAAAGGAGGGAAAGGAGGAAAAGGTCATTCATTCTTTCATGAGCAGATTGGGAGAAGGAGAGAAGGAGAGCTGGAGACTTTTCTGAGCAGTGAGAAGAAGGAGGGCAGTGAAGAGATTTCAACAAAGGTACAACAACATTTATTGGCACACATACCGAGGCAGAAAATCCGTATAGCAAAGGAGAGGTAGTGTTTCCAAGTGAGGAGGCACAGAAATCGAGGAAGAGGGTACATCAGCAAGCACGCACTCCAAGGCACAAAAATTAGGCACGTTTTTCGAGGAAGAGGGTGGTTGTCATTTCTAGCACAAAAAATGAGGAAGAGGACAGCAGCTACAACTCTGTTTTTTGGCATGGATTTCGAGAGAGGTTGTTGTACAAAATATGTACAGTCCGTACAGCAAAGTACGGCTATTTTAGCATGCTTCCCGAGGTGGCCGTACATCATTTAATGCTGTCCTAAGGTGCTGTAAATTTTCTATTTTCTGTTGTTGCTGATTTGGCACAATTTCTGAGGTGGTGTGCAAGCATGGAAATCGAGATAAGTCTGTAAATTGGTTGCTGGAAATTTTTATGAGTTTTTCCTGTTTCACTGTAAAAAGCAATATTTAGAAAAATAAAAGAGAAGCTTTCGAACTGGTTTTCCCCAAGAGTTGTAGGGGGTTTTTCCAGGGTCATGTTGACCAAAAATATCAGTGTTAAATGTGTTGAATGGCTATTTTATGTTTGCTGATTTTTATTTATGCATTTTCTAGAATTTTGTAAATTTTCTAGAATTTGTGTTTTCAGCAAAAAAATTATTTTCCAGTTTGTTGAATGTAAGGATATGGGAAAGGGAATTTAACTATTTGGAGAAATAAGGTGAAACTGAAAACCGGGGTGGGAAAACAAGAAATTTCTACATGATCTATCATGAGGGTAAACATATTCCATAGCAGATGATGTCGCCAAATATTCAAGGCAAGAACTAAAGCTGTAAGCTCTAAGTCGTAGGCTGAATAGCATTGTTCATGGTCCTTTAAATTCCATGACTCATATGACACTACTTGGCCCTCCTGCATTAGCAAACCTCTTACTCTTGCTTGGCATGCATTTGTACAGACCAAAAATTCTTTGTTTGGGTCTAACATTCACAAAATTTGTGTTATGGTCGGAAAATAAGATGTTTTAGGATTCAAAGGATTGCTCCTTGCTACAAATTTAGGGCTTATGTCATCATTCCAGCCCTTATAGACGGTCTACATGCACTTTTGATCCATTTATAGATCCATGAGGATGACCTTGTTCCCCCACACCCACTTGGGAGCACCATAGGTTCTTGCTTGGAAATCAAGGGGCCACCCCCTTGTCCATTATGACGGGAGTCCATTTCTACATTATGACACCGTTTTGACTTCATTAGGCCTCCTCAAAGGCCCAACGAATCACTTTCTTGATAATTTGACCCTCTTGAGAGGCTTATTCATGTATTATTGAGGAATTATCCTTCCAAGCCACTACCATCATAACTTTTTAGACTGCCATCTCTTAGAAGGAACCACTCCCACAAATTTCTAGGCCACCACCTACTAGATGCCCCAACATCCATGCAATTTATAGCCACCACCAAAAGGAAGCCTCTACTCGCAAGTTTTTATAATGGGATCAAACTAACTATTTTGTTCATCTACTGGATACAAACACCCCATATTGTCTCAAATAACTCTACAACCAACACTCAATCTATTCCCTCGTACAATTAGCAAATTAAACCTCTATAACTCAAATAAACCCTCACAAATAATCAACCTTGAATAATACATCAACATGATACAACACTCACTCAATTTAGTGACATAATAGATAACATTTCATTCATACATCATCTCATAAACTATTGTCATAAAACCCTCTCAACTCAACACAATAAATCATCTCACACAAACTACTCATAAAATCACAAGCATCAATAACTCTTTGCAACACCAGCATATAAATTAGAAAAGTATCATGCATATAAATCCTCTAATTCAGTGATATACATCAAGAGAACATATCATAATTTGACCTTGTAATCACTTTTTCTAAGCTTTGGCACTAACAAAAATCTATGAGTGAAGCATAAACACTCCACCATATAAACACAACATCGACCTAAACTCTAAGCCCCCTATACAACAAATATCTTAGGTCACAAATGTTTTCATGCTCTATCACAATACTTTGCCTATGATCACATGCACACAACTATAGGAAACCTTCAAGATATTCTCTTCCTCCATTTCTATCTACCATCAAACCTTGTTCACGCACATGTACAAATAATATATTAATTTTTGTGGGATTTGATCACGCTCCTTCATTTGCACTAGGCAATTTCTATGCACACACAAAAAATCATAATCACACCAATAATATCAACCTTAATCATCCATGAACCTCTACAACTTCGATGAATAATTGGAGTTAAATCACACAGGGTACTTTTTTTCCTTTGAGATGATTGTGGTCAATAATCATGCCAAAGCATCTAAAATGTTTTGTGTTTTGAAATATTTGGAGGACCAATGCATAAGATAAATTTTAATCAAACAGTTAAGGTTTTTAAATCTTATAGATAATATGAATAATTATAAGTGAGGGCTGCTTGTTTATCTCACACATTAATTAAGATTTAATGATTCGATTAAGTAGATTTGTGTAAGAGAATATGATTATTAAATATTCAAATCGAATTTTTCAATAAATCATAAGCCAAAAAACCTTTAAACAATGTTCAAATATTCAAAAAAATATATCTAATATCATCAAGATACTGACAATTAATAAATAAAAGGGACTTAAATTAACATATTGTTAAGTAAATTAGTATTTATAATGATAATAACTTCAGGAGGAATTATAAGGCTTCTGAAACACAGTCAGCCTCACAAAATTATCTTAAAAATAATTAAATATATGAAGAAAACAAAATGATTTAAGAAAACTAGAAAAACTTACAGAGGAAAAACAGAGTTGTATGAAATAATTTAAGAATCCTTCTTGTATTAATGATGATTATAAAGAATTAATACAATTTCTACTTTAAAATATCTACTCATGCAAGGGTACAACCCTTAATAACTCAGGCTGAGAGTTATTTATACGAATTAAAAAAAACTTTAGAAATATATTTAACTGATTTACAATAATAGGATAAGAAGAATAAATGAAGGAGACAGATAGATGGAGTGTCTTTGTTTTTCTGGAGGTTGTTGATGATTTGGCCCTTTCTTGGTGAAATTTGTTGATGACTTGTCCTTTTTCGTTGGAAGCTATTGTTGACTTAGCTCTTCAAAATCTGATGTGATGGCATGCTGCAAAATTAATCTTTTACTCGATGGTTTCACAAAACTTATCCCACTTATCTTCACTTGGGATTTCTACATTCATCATTTTCCTGAAGATTTCATCCACTTCAGTGAATTTGTCAAAAGTTGGTTTTTGGATAAATAACTATTTGATTTGATGTTGAATGATCAAATCAAACTGTAGAGCTTCAAGAAAAGCTCTGCCTATAATATGACCTTTGATACCTGAAAAATTTGATTTGTCTATTGCAATTGTATATAAATTTGTGAAATAATCTTCTAACTCGACCAACTTATCATCTAATCCAACTAGACCTGGCAGACCTTTATGATTTAAAACATTAAATTTAGTATGAAACCTTTGAACCATAACATTTAAAGCTTAACACTTGGTCTACAACTAGTCGATCAAGTTTCTTTTTTGCAAAACCTTCTTTATCTCCAAAATGGTTGCAGCCTTGTCTAAGATATTGATTGCTTCCAACTCCTCTTTGTTCTTTGAATTGAGAACTTTGATCATATCAGAAGCTTCACTTGGATTCTTTTTGAGTTGATCCTTCTAATCTTGAATTGTTGTTATGCATTTGTTGATGAGTTCCTTCTGCTCGAAGATGATCTGTATACATGGCCATATTTCAGTGATGGAATTGTTGATGTTTTCCTAGATACTCTACTTGGCTTCTCCTAAAGTTGATGCCATCATAAATTCACTATCCATTTCGTTAATTTTAAGTTCCAACTGATGAGTCTTCTGCATTTCCTCTATATGTAAAGTATCATTTTTTATCTTTTGTGACTCAAGAAGTTGAAACTTATGATGTATCTTCTCATGTGCTTCCTTCTTAGTGGCCACATCTTGAGCCAGTTGTGCTGCATTAGTTAATTTCAAGGCTACTGAGGGCTCTACAGCTACAAAAGATGTTTGAGTTGCTAAAGTAGGATTAGTATTCAATTGGAGTGTTGATTTCTCTTTCAACAGTTCTTCAATTTGTTCTTCCATTTTTCTAATCTGCAGATTTTGATCAATAATTAATTTAATCATTTCCTCCTTGTCAGATTCATTTTCAGCCATCTCTTTAGTCTGTGGGTCTTCAGTCGAGGGTAGCTTGAGTTGTTTTCGTAAAGTAGCAATGTCTGCATTTTTATTCTTGATGATTTCTCCAACTGCCTTGCAGTCCTTAGGATCATATCCCAC
The DNA here is from genome assembly GCA_034641835.2 of Pinus albicaulis. NCBI lineage: Eukaryota > Viridiplantae > Streptophyta > Pinopsida > Pinales > Pinaceae > Pinus > Pinus albicaulis. Next base: position 1,470,241,440 of record CM076581.1, read on the forward strand.
TTTTACTACAAGTTATTCCAATGTCTTCATCTTGTTGTCTTTAGCCAATGAAGACAATTTCTCAATCGTCAACTTGAATTGCATATTTGACATTGCTACTTTCAATTTGGAAAGAGACATAGTTGTTGTAGTCATGGTTGAAAATAGCATTTCTCCTTACTTCGTGTGCATATCCATCTGGTCAATTGGATGTATGTGTTTTGTATCAAATGAGAATACAATATTCTTATACTTAACATGTGTCTTTGGAAATGGCACTATTGCTTACTGAAAGGCCATTTGTATCTTTCCTTTCTCACTGTCAAAGGCAGTGAGAAGCCTATGTTGTGATGTAGATGTTTGTTTCTAAATTGGCTATAAACATCTGATTTCAATGCTTCATTCTTGTGCTTGATTTCTATAAAATTGGAGAAAATATTTTTCTCTTCTGAAAAGCTGGCATCTAAATACTCGATGATTTCTAGCAGATCTCTTGCAGGTGATGCTGATGGAGGAGTCTGAGGAACATTGGTGGATGTGGAGACTCTAGTATCTCCCAAATATATGATCTCTGGTTGTTTATCTTCTGAAAGCAAGGAAGAAGTAATATTTGGTTTCTTATGTTGTAAGATGAATCCTTTCATAATTTCCTTGGAATGAAGTGTCTCCTCTCTGACCCTTTTCTTATGTTGTAAGACGAATCCTTTCATAATTTCCTTGGAATGAAGTGTCTCCTCTCTGACCCTTTTTTTTTTTACTATCAGGCATTGGTGTTTGTAAATTTGAAGTAGAAATGACTTGTTCATCTACTTCTTGTAAAGTACCTTCTACCCATTCATCCTGGTTCATGTATTTCTCCATTTCTGCTCTGGAGGTATGAATGTAAGAGGTTGTATTGATTTCAACCCTCAAAGCATAAATAGTTCCATGGGGGTCATATGTGTTACACCATTTTTTGGTCATCTAACCTACTACCATTAGATGGACCCAAGTACACCATGTAAGACCAATTTTACCCTAAGTACAATTGCTTTCACTATGTAAAATAACTTAATAAAACACATTTATTAGGTTGTTTATGGTCTAAACAGGAAACCCCAAAGGGAAATATTAAACAAATCTATATTTGTTTGATTTCCCTCATGGAATAATAAATTAAACAATAATTTAATTATTATTCTTGGTCATGTTTAACCCAAAACAAAGAAATTAATTTGATAAATCCTTATTTATCTTATTATTTTCTAGGAATAACTATTTAAATGTTATTTAAATAATATTCCTTGTTAAATCTGACTAAATCACCCATAAATAATTAAATAAATCATTATTTATTTGATTATCTTTCAACCACTTCCTTAAAATGATAAATAAATCATTTATTTATTTATTATTTAAAAATAAAGGGATTTGACCCAAGTCAAATACTTTTTCCCTCCAACAAATATAATAAAATATTCCATAAAAGGTGGATCTAGATTTGGTTAATGTTATTTTAATCATGCACCAAGATCTAGAATGACCCAATATTTTGTTATAAATAGGACGGTTTCTCCTACCATTCTTCACCTTTTGTTGCCTATTAGATCACTCTGGATCTAAACTCTTGGTCTGAATTTGAGCCATTATCATTGTCATATTTTCCATTATTTGTTGTGTGAGCTCCCTTTGAGTTCTATCTTTGTCTGGGTTTTCTACACCAACAAGAGAGAGAAATACTAGATCTAAAGTGCTGAGGACTTCCAAGAACCCATCCCATTGAGGAGAATTGGAAACACCTTCTTGTTTTCCTCCCAGGTGCCCTTAATACAAAAATTCTTTCAAAAATATTGTTCTTGTCTTGTCTATTGGATGTATGGAGCAAAACCCTATTTTTACCGCTTAATGTCTCTTTATGCATAGATCTAGATTTTTTCAGCATTTTTCTTGATCAACTAACTGCATATCTGAAGGTATTGGCAGCCATATTTGATGTTAGGGCTATAAGTTATGCGTAGCTAAAGTGGTGTTTTCTCGTATACTTCGATAAAAGATTCATACTAACAACTGGCGACTCCACTGGGGATCGAACCCAGAATCTCTGGTTTCGCAGACCACACGGGTTTTCAATTACAACCACTGTCATTTTTCATATTCCTGCATTTCCAGCTACTTCAGACCCTAGGGTTTCTTTTCAGCTTTTTTTTTTCCTATTTTTATGTTGTTTTTCACCTAAAACCCTAAAACATTAAAATTTCTAACTTCCACGTGTTTCTGGCCCCATTGTGCAGGTGACAGACATCAACTGCAACTAAGACGACAACTTTTTCAAAAATCTGCCGCCGGGACACCTGGAGCTTTAGGTCGCACTTTTTAGCCCAGAAACTGTGACCTGAGCTTCAGGTCACATTTTTCAGCCCATTATCTGCGACCTGCACAGAAAACAGGTTAGAACCTGCGACCTGCCAGTTTTTCTGCTATTTTTCTGCAATTTTTATGGGTTTTTCTGAAGCTTCTATCAGGGTTTTCCAGCCTCTGTCTCAGCCCATTTAGACCTGTTTCTAATCTGTTTTTCTCATCTAAGTGGGAACATAGCCCCCTAGGGCTTCAGTACCCTCCACTTTTGGTGGAAGAGTTTTAGCTATTTCAGGTGTCTGCTTTTTCAGAGTTTCAGCCTTCCCTTTTTCAGATCTAATACCTCCTTTTCAGATCCCTTTAAAGCAGCTCTTCTCCCTTTCAAATCACCTCTTGTAGTTTTTTTTTGGACCTTTCTTTAGGGCCTCCTCCTTGTCCCTTTTGATTTTTGCTGATTTCCTCCTTTTTTGCAGCCACCTTGTCTTTGCCTCTTGGCTATGTTCTGCACCTCTTTCCAGTAGTTTTCTCCTTTAGATCCCTATCCCCCCTGACCTTAGATCTATTGGCCTCCTTTTAGTGTGTTTTGACTAGATTTTTTCCCTCTTTTCGACTAGTTTTGAGAGACCTGCCTTCTTGGGTTAGATCAATGCATTGTTAGCTGTTAATTTTTTGTTATTTCAGCATTATATACTGTTCTCTGCAGATTTATTTTCAGTTACGCAGCACACTTTTTCTTTTTCTCTCCAAACGTCTGGGTTTAAAAATTAAAATTAACACACGCCAGACACTCACCCTAAGCGAAGAAGAGCCTGGTTAACACCACCAAGCAAAGACTTTAAAACATTGTAAAATCAATTGACATTGCACCTATCTGTCCTTGTTTCGACATTGTAGTCTCTTGATTCTGCACCTCCCTGCCCTTGTTGGTCGTTCTTTTTCCCCTTGTGTCGTGTTTGTGTTTTCATCATTGCATCCCCAAGGCGTACATTCCGGAGACTTCTTGGCCTTCACCCTCAGTTTTCGGTCGATCGACCTACTCCTTCCTGCCGTCATCGAGTTAGTCCACCTCCGAGTCCGCACTCCGACTCCTCTTCTGATTCATTGGGTTCTCCTTTCACTTCTGGTTCTCCCCCTGTCACCTTCACTATGTCTGGTCCAGGGCCTAACGCTAGCAGTAATCCCGGCCCTAATGTCGGGACTGCTACTAGCGGAACCGCCATAGGAACTACCTCGGATGCGCCCTTTCTCCCCTTCATGGTAGGCCTCAGCCTCCCCGATTTGGACCGGTTGATAAATGACCCTATACACCATGACGCTAGTTGGCCTGCTATGCCAACAAAGCTCCCTTCTGACATCCCAAAGTTTGAAGGCCTTGCTGGAGAAGATCCTTCAAATCATGTTCGATCTTTCCACATGTGGTGTTCATCTACCTCCATTACCGATGACTCTGTCCATATTCGTTTGTTCCAACGAACGCTTACAGGCGCGGCTTCTAAGTGGTATGTTGATCAGGCCCCTTCCTCTCATACCACCTTTGCGACTCTTGCCCGGGATTTTTTATCTTACTTCTAGCTTCCCCTTCATTATGACACTAGTATCGAACTTTTGACTTCTTTCCGTCAATCATTTGTGACCCGCCTATCCGATCATGTCCAAGAATGGCGGAGAAGAAAGAGCCTCTGTCAATCCCCTACCTTCAAAGACTGTGTCTACATGGACTGGTTCCTTAGATCTCTCTTGCCTCCTATCGGGAAAGATGTCGCATCGCATTTTCCCCAAACTGAAGAAGCCGCACTCCAACTAGCGCTAAAATATTACTTGACCTACGCTCAGACAGGTTATGTTTATACCATTCTACCTGATCTCCCCAGACCCGGTGGTGTCAATGCACCAGGGGCACCTCATGCCGCCGACGGTATCGTTGGAGCTCTCTCTCATCCATATGCCCAACTTCCCATGGGTTATGGTTTTCCTGGGGGAGGGGGCAGCACATCCGCCTCCCTGGTCTTCTCAACCCCTGCAACAGTAGTCACCGCCCCCTCAAGAGCAGGTGGATGCACAATAGGGATTCATGGCTACCCAACCACCTGACAGACAGGTGGCCACTCAACCTTCCCCTTTTGGTTCCTCCAATTACCAGATCCTCATGATGAACTCTGATCCACCTCTAACCGTCGACCTTAACCTTCAAACTCGGTCCCATCAGTACCCCAAGCCTCCCGCTCCGTATGTCCCTGAGTCACCTTCTTCAGGGTCTACAGAGCCTCTTTCGACATCCAATGGTCCCTTGCATATCCCTCAACCCAAATTTGTGGTTGATACCAAGATTCCTAAGGGACCATTACGCCGAAACGCTGCTTCTGGTCGAGCTGCTCATTCATATAGCATCGTAGATGATTTGGCACAATCTCCTGCTGTCATTTCAACACTGGAACTCCTCCAGTCTTGCCCTTCTCAAAAGAAGGCTCTACTATCTACCATGGGTCCTAGATCCTGCTGATGACCAATTGATTGTTTTTGACACCCATCAATCAGAACATCCTCCTCTTCCTGCTTCCGTAGCCTTCCAAATCCCAGTCAAAATCTAGAATGCTAATGTTTCTCGGTGCATCATTGATGAGGGGGAATCCGCCTGTGTGATGTCTGCTTCAGTTTGGAAACAGCTTGGATCTCCTGAATTGGTCCCTTCCACAATCACCCTTCGTGCGTGGGATGGCCATGCCTCCCAGCTCATTGGCTTATTCCGTAATTGTCCTATCACTCTTGCGGACAAGACTGTTTGCGTTGACATTGAATTCATTGATGCCCCTCTTAATTATAAAATTATTTTGGGGCGTAGATACACTTATGTTATGTCTGCTGTCCCATCCGCGGTCCATCGCAAAATTTTTTTCCCTCATAATGGAAAGATAGTCACCATTGACCAGTTGACGTATCATGAGCCAAAATCTCAGGCCTCCCCTGAGTCGACCATCTCTTCTGTAGCCAATCAAAAAACTGTCGATTCTTTGACCAGTGTCTCTCCCGGCGTCTACAAAGACTCCTCTTTTCTTGGAACCTTCCCTGGTCTTCCTCCTCCTCCTGTCTCTGACCCCAGCTCATCGAATGTTTGCATGATGCAATCGTCTCAGGCTGCTCTCAAGAAACCTGCTTCGGCTAGTCAGCAACCACGCTCTCCGCAGCTTGCTCCTAGCCCTTCACCTACAGCTAGTATTCATGAACCTCTTTACCCTCCAAGAACGGTTCCTCCAAGCCTTAGCCATTTAGGAGCCATCCCACCTGGCCATTACCCCTCTGGTCAGATACTGTTCCTAGCTCCCCCACTAGGAGTGTACACGGTACCTGTCATGGCCACCCTCTCTCTTCCGAACCTGACCCTTGGGATTCCCATCTGGTACCTTGATCCTCCACCCGCAACCTTGCCTGGTCAACCCAAACCTTATATTGCTTTGACCCTGATTCAACCAGTCCCCATGACTTCTCCCGCTGCAATATTGCCTCAGTCACCTCAACAGGAACCACCTCCTGTTGCGACCGCTTCGGGTAAGAAGGACAAATCTCGCAAGGGGGCATCAAAGGACAAGGCTGCCCCGACAAACCCTACCCCTCCTCGGCCTCCAAAGCATACCATCCAGTGTGCTTTGTGTGATGTTTTCGGTCACGCCACCCATACCTGTCCTGAATTGCTTCATCTCAAGCCCATGGTTAATGTCGTGTTCCCTGAGTCCACGGTCCCAGAAGCCTCTGTTCCTTCCGCGACCGCAGCCAAGAACCCCAAGACTATTCACACCAACCACCCCTGTGCTTTGTGTGATCTCCATGGCCATTACACCCACCTTTGTCCCTGCCTCGAGGACTTCCGCACCTCTCTAGCCGCGATCCGCCAATTTGAGGCCAAGCGCAATGAGTCCACCTCTCCCCTATTTGTGCATTTTGATTTGGTAAAACTACCAGACATGACTGCTCCCATTGAAATTCCCCCTCCTGATGTCAAGATGACAGAGCCTTCGTCCAACATTTTCTACTTATCATCATCCATGAGACCCTTGGGGAACATTCCCTCTGAATCCTCCCCTGCTATTTCGCTTGACCTTCCTACAGCGATCACCTTGGGCTCAACATCGGTAGATCCTTTATCTACTTACTCTTCTATCACCCCTTGTGACGATGCGCATGTGAACCTCTCTTCTCATGATGATGATTCAGGTAGCTTCGCCATGTCAGGTGGTCTTTCTTCCACCAGTCACCCCATCTTCTATCACGGTGATGACATTATGGAAAAACTTACCACCCCTGAATTTATCTATTCCCCCTTACATCGAACCCATGCGTTCACACGACATACACCTTGTGGCCATTACATTGAAACCCAATGTTTGGGTAAGGGGGCACCCACATTTGAGAGACCAAGAGAAGCAATTCTCCACAACTCTCCTAGTGTATCTGGTTGTGCCGACTTTAGTACCATTATTCTTCCACATTTAGAAGAACCTATAGAGTCCCATATCACTTTAGATCACTCTAGGGATGATACCCCTTATCGTTCCTTCATCTTACATCAGCAACTCCGTCTCTTAGACATTATTGTTGACCAACCTATCGCTTTTCGAGAGCATCAGTTCATTATCTCCAAATCCTCTCTTTGGGATAGTGACACCAAGTATGCCAACCCGGAAACTTAAAGTCCATTTGATTCCTATATTCAGTACCAAAAGAGATTGGTAATCCTCCATTCCCTTTCTCAAACTGCATAACCATAACGAAAAAAATGGTGCACCACATCATTAAAATGTGTTTAGATTCCCCTTTTTCTAAATACATTTTGGCATGACCACACCATGCTTGGGGGAACCTATGCCCCTCAACCATAACCCTCCTCAAAATCGAATTTATTCACTTGCAACACTCATACTAGGGGCACCATTTGGCCTCCATACTTATCCATGCTCGTGTTGATGTTCGTCGTGAGTTACCATCTTGTACTCATGTTTTCATGGTCCCCCATTGGACCTTTACTGTGTGGCAGCACCATCAAGTCGCCCTTTTTTAGAGCATCCAAGTTGAGTCATCATCGCATTCATGGAGTCTATCCCGAGTCCCTTTGTACCCCACTATAGTCCTCCATCCTTCATTGCTTGGTCTCTCTCTTGTGTCGTAAATTATGGCCTTTAGTCCCACTGTCCCCTATCCCTTATGATATTTTGTCAGTCGCTTCCACGTCATTCATGCCCTTTATGCTCTAGCAAGGGAATTCGTCCATTCGCTACTCAGTCCCCTCCATTCCATCATCATCATTGGTATTAGTCTATCCGTCGCTCTACTATTTTCTCTCGTGCCTTAGTTGAGGATCTCTCATTGCCTCACCTATGGCGGACCTCCTTCTGTCGACATCAGCTCCTTCATTCTAGAAGACAGGTCTAGAGGGCAGTGTACCCTGGTTCTAGCTTCCACTCTTGTTCGGTGCCTCGGATCAGGTAAAGGGATCTCTCCTTACCCTTTGACTTCATTGTTTCTCCACTCTAGCTCCTTTCAGCATGATCGAGATTCGTATGCTTGATGGTTCAGTGATGCAGCAACAACTTTTGGTGATTCCCAGGTGTGTGTGAGATGTCTCAACCCTCATGAGGGGGTGGCCCTGTAGGTAGCCCCCCACACGCCCGGATGACCTCTTCATTGCAGCCTTCAATGCAACTCCATATATTTGATTATGTCGGCCTTAGCCGCTTGCAGCGCCTCTTTGATTTTCATATATCAGATTTTGTGAGCCCTTCCCCGCTTATAGGGGGCATTTGGGTTGTATTTGTATCTCATGTACTCAGATATTAATTTACTCGTATATTATTGCATAAGTCCCGGCTATTATTCCTAGCATGTGCGCATATATGTGGGATCCCCATTGTATTTTATTCCTGCTCATGTTTCTGCCGGCTGTACTTTATGGTTCGGTCCCTTGTTTACTGGACACACTATTCTTTTGTACTTTGTCTCGGCGGGCATAGGTATGCCTCCCCCGCTGCCTTTCGCACAGGTACCCTCTCATAAAAAGAGACTTGTTGCACCTATAAGTCTCGTCTCCTCAGGGTCTATTTCTTCAGCACATTAGTCTACCTTACATTTATCTCTCTGACTTCCCTTTTGATGTCTGGTGATTGAGTTCTTACAACGTACTTCGATCATACGATTTTCTCCTTACGCTCGCATGCTGGGGGGAAATCTGTTACACCATTTTTTGGTCATCTAACCTACTACCATTAGATGGACCCAAGTACACCATGTAAGACCAATTTTACCCCAAGTACAATTTCTTTCACTATGTAAAATAACTTAATAAAACACATTTATTAGGTTGTTTATGGTCTAAATAGGAAACCCCAAAGGGAAATATTAAACAAATCTATATTTGTTTGATTTCCCTCATGGAATAATTAATTAAACAATAATTTAATTATTATTCCCGGTCATGTTTAACCCAAAACAAAGAAATTAATTAGATAAATCCTTATTTATCTTATTATTTTCTAGGAATAACTATTTAAATCTTATTTAAATAATATTCCTTGTTAAATATGACTAAATCACCCATAAATAATTAAATAAATCATTATTTATTTGATTATCTTTCAACCACTTCCTTAAAATGATAAATAAGTCATTTATTTATTTATTATTTACAAATAAAGGGATTTGACCCAAGTCAAATACTTTTTCCCTCCAACAAATATAATAAAATATTCCATAAAAGGTGGATCTATATTTGGTTAATGTTATTTTAATCATGCACCAAGATCTAGAATGACCCAATATTTTGTTATAAATAGGAAGGTTTCTCCTACCATTCTTCACCTTTTGTTGCCTATTAGATCACTCTGGATCTATACTCTTGGTCTGACTTTGAGCCATTATCATTGTCAAAATTTCCATTATTTGTTGTGTGAGCTCCCTTTGAGTTCTATCTTTGTTTGGGTTTCCTACAACAACAAGAGAGAGAAATACTAGATCTGAAGTGCTGAGGACTTCCAAGAACCCATCCCATTGAGGAGAATTGGAAACACCTTCTTGTTTTCCTCCCAGGTGTCCTTAATACAAAAATTCTTTCAAAAATTTTGTTCTTGTCTTGTCTATTGGATGTATGGAGCAAAACCTTATTTTTACTGCTTAATGTCTCTTTATGCATAGATATGGATTTTTTCAGCATTTGTCTTGATCAACTAACTGCAGATCTGAAGATATTGGTAGCCATATTTGATGTTAGGGCTATAAGTTATGCATAGCTAAAGTGGTCTTTTCTCGTACACTTCGACAAAAGATTCATACTAACAATATGACCAAGTAAAACTTGATTGAAAACCCATTTTCTTTAATAATGCATATACATGAGTACCAGTTGCTCTGGTATCACAAATGAATGATCCAAAACTAGCCTTGATTTTAAACTGGGCTTTCCTCTTTCCTTAAAAAGAATGCAATTCATCAATATTTAACATTTGTCTTATGTAATCTAAGGAGAAAATTCTCATAGGCACATATTTTGGAATTTTGTATGGTGGAAGCTCACAGCCATACACCCAGATCTCTGTGTAATTTTTTTATAGATACCAATCACACGTTTTTCTTGTTCACTGAGGTGCGGAATTATTTTAATGTCTTCTCCAATTCTAGGCTCTGATGAACTGGTAAGGAGCTTCTTTACTGGATGAATGAATGAGTCTATGAATTCTGAGAAAGAAGTGGTTGTTGACTAAACTCTAACCAATTCTGTCCAGTGAATCACTAATTGATTCACTCCTTGTGCATCTTGCTTGTTTAAGTGAATGGGAAACACATCTGCCTACTGAAAAAAAATCATATGAATAATCATAGAAGAAAAATTAAATCCTCCTTTTTTGGTGAATTTCATGAATTATTCATGTATAATATCAATCGTAATTGTACATAAACAATGGTGATTTTTCAAGATTGAAGATAGATAAGAAACTTAAGATGGGTTCATCAACGAATTCATCATTTGGGCATCCTAATAGATAAGAAAGAAGGGATATGCAGTGTTTGGAAGCTATAGGAAATATGGAGGATGCATATGGAGGATTCCTCTTTGGTAAATATGCATCCTCAGGTAGGAATATATCAAATAGCTGTGCTCTCTGAGGGAAGGATAATTTATGATAAAGATCCATGAGGGCAGTAAGAGAGAAATAGGATAAGGAGTTAGAAGGAGGGATGAGAAGCATATCGTTAATGTTTTCAGGGGATATGGTGATCAAAACATTTGCATTCTCAGCCACCACTGACCTGGTTATAGGGTCATTATAGGGTCATAGTACTTCTGACACCAGGCAATTAGATCCGAGAATGGGTGAGTTTGAGGGAATGCAAACAAAGGCAACATAGACTCCCAAAACCTAATAGGGTCTTGGTTATCCATGTGTTTATGTTTTAGCCACAAATGTAGCTCATAGAAATAAAATTCAGAGTGACAGTCAATAATTTTAAAATAGGCATCGGCTAGGGGTATGAGGTCGAGATTTATTTGTGGAGTTTCAGGAATGTCTTCTGCAACAGATTTGGCAGCTTCAGGAATGACCTCGACAGTTGGATGAGCGACCTCTATTACGACCTCTGCAACACTATCAAGATTCTAGATTTATTCTATCACTCGTTTCTTACCTTTATCCTTAGGAGTCGTTTGTTTCTTGGTTTTGGCCTTAGGTGCCATGCTTTACTAGTATATACTAGTACAGGACCTTTAAAATCAGGTTACAAAATAAATGATAGGGTTTCAGGAATATGAAGGGCAATTATAGAAATGACAAATCATTGTGAAATGAAATGGAGGATGAAAGCAATTTGAAGGAGGAGGTGAAGTACAGAACGTAGACTGTTGGTGATTTTATAGGCTGCACTTCGAGTTTAGCAATCATGGTTAATAGTCAAAAAGAGGTTTAATTGCATAACGGTGTGATTAACGGTCCAGGAAAAAAATTATTGGCCATCAGGATGATTAACGGGCATAATTGGAGCGTTAAGGTATAACAGATAAGTGACATGGAGGGATTTGACTGATTGGTGGACCAAGAGTTGTGGCGCGGGAAAAATGGTCGTGAGCATTGAAAACCAGAGGTGGATTTCGGGGGGGGGAACCTCCCAGTTTCCTATTTTAGACGGAGGGGGTGTGAAGTTATACAGTGCTACCACATTGCAAAAAAGGGAGGCCATTAATACCAGAGTTCAGACCCCCCCTCCCCTCGCATTAACAAGAAACTCTCAAGGGTGGGGGGTGTGAAGTTGATCTCCATCGTAGATCTGAGGGGAGCTCGAGATCTACTGTCAAATATTGCAAGCGCTTTATCTCCAATGATTTGACTGCTTTGTCGTTAGCGACCTTAGAATAAAATGCATATGCGCATATATATCATTTTAATAAATGAAAATTTAAACCCATGTTCAAAGGTTTGAACATACATAAATTAAAAATTTTACATTTTGAAAATTTGGCGCATTTAAACAAGCAGCCATTTATTATTTTAAACACTAAAGCATTAACATTTTTATTTCATGCTTCCCTAACATTTTTTCTTTTTCCTCCTTTATTTAGAGCAAACTAATCTATCTTTTTTTGTAACATGGATTTAAAAAAATACACTTTTCCTAACATTTTTAAAAATTTTCTTTTTCATACATGTTCTAACTTAGAATTTTATATTTTTATTTTCAAACTACCATGCTAACTTATAAAAAATAAATAATGCTACAACAATACCTACATGCAATCCTCACTTGGCATAGTATGCACATGATAACAACTAATCACACTACTATAAAGGTTATGTGTTCTTTCTAACACACTCAACATCATCTCATGACTGGATAGTTCTCATTTACACACACACTGGTAAAATAATCAAGGTTCTCAGTGCTCTAGTCACATTTTTTACTTAGCATACTCTCTCCAGATGATTACTATTATCATATATCCTATAAGATCACAGTCAAAATATTCCCATGTGCATTCATAACTCAAAATATGTGAATTCATTTTCCCTTAGACTCGTTTTTCATCCAATACCAACTATTATTACCATGCACTCCATTAGCTATTTTCCATTTGAAATATCCAATCGAAAAATGACTCGTGTTCCCCACTTTTGATGTGATTGACCAATTTGATCATTAAGCCATTGTTTTCACTAGTTGATTCATTTGTATTTTGATGACAAGATCCATTAAGATACTATGCCCAACTGAACGATTTAGACCCTCACATTTTTTACTTAGCATACTCTCTCCAGATGATTACTATTATCATATATCCTATAAGATTACACTCAAAATATTCCCATGTGCATTCATAACTCAAACTATGTGAATTCATTTTCCCTTAGACTCGTTTTTCATTCAATACCAACTATTATTACCATGCAATCCATTAGTTCTTTTCCATTTGAAATATCCAACCGAAAAATGACTCTTGTTCCCCACATTTGATGTGATTGACTAATTTGATCATTAAGCCATTTTTTTCACTAGTTGATGCGTATGTATTTTGATGACAAGATCCATTAATATACTATGCCCAACTGAACGATTTAGACCCTGAAGACTAATTTAGTGATTAACATTTGACCAAATAAATTGCACTAAAAAAATTAATGTGTTCACATCATTGAAACATTGACCAAATTAGATCCTTAAGGATTACTCCATGACTAGAGCCATGCCACTATCTCAAATATTAAAATATTATTGCATTCACACCATTCACTAGGGACTAAATCATTCAAAATGTTGTAGACCACCTCATGCAAACCTTCTAAATTTTAACTTGGGAAAATACTAAGGTTTGTGCTTGTGGTATTTATTTTTGGGCACCTATAGGCATTGTATACATTTCAATAATAGATCAGTAAACCTATATCAAGCACCAAAGAATCATCGCATTCCCACTAAGCCTATTGACATCAATGAAAACACAATTGGCTCTAGTGTTGGCACCAACACCAACCCCATGTTTCCAACATGACATAATTATCTCCTCCTTGATATTAAGGGTGTATTCTTCCTTTTTTATTAAAAACTAGGAAATCATCCTCTTGATGTTTTGGAAGTGTTGTGTTGGAAGTGGAGATGAATAGTTCTTAAGTAATAGTTGCTTGAAAATTGGAATCTGGTTGCTCACATGTTACAATATTTGTAATTTCTTCAAAGAAAAATATTTTTACTTAAACTAAATATGTGTCCTTTATGGGATTAGTTGTGTATTTAATTTATTGTGAAAACTTCAAGTATTTTATTAACTACAAATCTAACATAATGCACCTAGAAATTAGGATGACTGGATCCTGTTGAAAAATGGGAAACCTAGGGATGAATTTCCCCGAATGGAAACCCTACTGCCGGAAATGAAACCCTAAAACTCCAAATACATCTTGTACCAAGGAAAAAATTGATTGGATAAAAGGATTTTATTATTGGTATTTGATGAGATAAATTCATGTGGGCAAGCAAGTTGGTTAATATATTTAAAAATATATTTTTAAATATTATTGTGAGAAAAATGAATCCAATAAATCCCTCCAAAATTAAAAAGTTGGACACAAATTAAGGGCCTCATTGAGGACCCCATCAATTAATATAAATACAAAAACATTGAAATCACATTCAATAGATGCAACAAATGAAAATATCCTATGGTTCATCATAGTATTAAGGAATTATTTATATTGGCTCAATTTATTAGTTACATCACTTTTCTATTGGCTTAGGCACTAATTGGCATCACTTTTCTATTGGCTAGATTTATCTGTGACAAAGATATTCTATTGGCTCATTTTATCAAGATAGTATTACTAATTATAGTGGCATGCTCACATATTGTTTGGTTCATACTTGTAACTCACATTTCATACCTATGGTCTGTGTTGCATTCTATGATATTTGTGGCATGTATATATAGTTTGTTGACTCATTTTAGTGGCTTTCACTTATTATATTTTGAATTAACCGCATGCATTACAGTAGTCTGCACTCATTACAATAGCTTGTATGATTAGATCACGTGTCATATCTAACAAGAACACTCTATAAACACTTGGAAATTTCCACTGTGGCTTACTCTATGGTATGACTCATTTATACTGTTGGGATATGAATATGTCATATTATTTATGATATAAAGGCTCCATATATAAGCAATATTCCCGCATTTATGACACTTTCCGTAGCAATTATGCCACAAAATTCCACTAAATTTACCTCTTTTACCTTTTGTTTAACTATGATGGATTTCTTATATTTTTAATGTTAAAACATGTTTTTAACATGGTTTTTATCAATGCCAATTTAGTAATGTGGTTATGTGGCCAATAAGAATGTTAAAATATGAAAAAATTATATCTTTGTACCAGTTCAATATGAATTTGAAATTTTGGTACCAAGTTCTGCACCTAATTCTGCACACGCAATCAATAGCTACAAGCATATACATCCATATTAGTAATGTCTATATTTTAAAAAGTAAAACTAATGCCAAGTGGTTGTTTCTTTCGTCTCCAAAAAAACATTTAATATGACTTTAAATCATAACAAAATTGTTTAAAATAATATCCTTTATTTTACTTATAGAATGGGAGTCAGATTTCTATGGAAGTCAACATTATCCTTTTGATCATCACTTCCTCCACTCTGTTAGCACTATAAATGTTAATAGTGTGACCGTCATTGTATCAATGTTTTCAATTTTTTCTTATGTCCTAGCCTATGTCGAAATTTGAGTCATTTTCGATAAAGGCCAAAAAAGAGTCTCAAAACAAAAATACTCTTAATTTTATAGGTGGTATTAGTGTCTTAGGTTCATAAAATAAGTTAAAACCATTGTTTTAACTTAGGTTAGTGTCAAAGGCTATTGGTAATTTTGGTAATAAAAGTATAGCTTCTATTTCCAGGATAATAGCTACCTCTATTTAAGTTTCATTATTAACACAATCATATAATGAAGGGCAACTATTTCTCCAAATTGAAGGTCACATTGGTAACACGGTGGAAAGTGTTGCTATTTCGCTGAAATTTGGTATTTGGAAATAAATAGGTAAAGGAAGCTATTTCTAAAGCATAAAGAGATGCAAATAATATTTTCAGAGAAAATATCATTCTTGTTTGTAGATGATTGAAGACCTCCTATGTTATAAGCATGATTATTCTTTTTAACAAGATTACTTATTTTTTTCACTTAGGATAATTATTATAGATAGATGGTTATATTATTAATGTAGCTAACCTATATCTACCCTACTAAACTAAAGCAGAGATCATGGTACAAGGTATCAATTATTAAATAATGTTGTGGAGTGTTATGCGTTATGGGGTGACTTGGCACTTGTATTCAAATTATTTAAAATCGTGCCATAACTCCATACCATGATTAGAGGCACAAAATCAGAGGGTTAAGTTCAATGTTCTCTTGACCGAGGTTATCTGTGCAAAATACAGCTAACATTAGTCACTTCTTCCAGCAAACAGTTTAGCATTTCAAGGCAAGAAAACAAAGCTCTGTGTAGGGTTTTGCCTCCAGGATTGAACAATTGTGTGTTTACAAAGAGCCTAGCTATTGAAAAGTATGGAAAAAGGTGGGAATGTTAACAATTCTGAGCCAGTAAACACTAGGTTTGTTGATGCTAGGGCAAAACCTCAATTTAAGTTGGTTGGTATAAGTTTTTACAAAAATTTTCTAGAGAAAATGTGGCTTTAGCTCAGGCCTTTGCGGAGAGCTATGATGGGGAGAAGGCCAAGCCGGGGAGAAAGAATTTCAAGAAATTTGAAGCCATCATAGCCTGAGCTTTTATGGGGAGAAGGTCAAGCCACTGGTGAATGCTAGTTCAATAATAAAATTCTACCCACAGAAGTAAGCCTCTACCTTTAATATGAACATGTCAATGTTAAATGGAATTCGACTACACATATTTCATGTTTTAAGGCTTAATGGAAACATGTGATCACCACTGTGAAAAGCTACATTAAATGTGAGGGTAGGTTCTCCTTTGTCCACCACTATCAAATGAGATTTCTTGCTCATATTTCAAGTGATAAACCTATGAACTTGCCCTATTTCCTATACAAATCCTTGCTCAAGATGTCCTTAAAACTGTAGAAGATCCCTAACTATCCTTTGCACAACCTATATCATAGGGGTTTAATTAAATTTTTTATTGTCTACCACCTTAAAAATAAGAGGACCACCATGGATAAGTTCCTGACAAAGGAATTTTTTGGTAGTATCAACTCTAGGAGAAGGGCAGGGAGGCCAAAGAAACAAGATGCTCATTGTTATCCTCCTGTATTCTACAGATTTCACTAGATGATTGTGGATGTCCTACAAACACCTAAAGATAGCATAATTTTACCATCAACTATCTTTAGAGGTGTCATTGTCTTCATCATCCTAAAAATGACTATTTGTCACTAAGCCTTCCTATTTTCATGCCTCATTGAAAGTTCACCCTGCTGCTTTAAAGAAAACTCCATTTTTTTTGGCCTATTGGACTTATTCATCATTTCATTAACACCCTCATTTCATCTCCCTACTTCTCCTTTCAAAAAATCCCTAGAAATCCTCTTCATACATCATTCTCTCATAAAAACCCTTAAAACAATGTAAAAACCCTGTTTACGTTGTTTAATCCTAAACTTTATAACCTATCGAAACCCTTAAAAACCCATAAAAACTCTATTTTTATGTAAAAAACCCACTTTTTATATATAGGACTTAAGCCCCTTTTACCGCTTAAGCCCCAGCCCTTCAACCCATATGACCCCGAGTCCGACCATCTGTTATCCCCAAAGCTCCTCTCATCCTAACTCTCGGTCCTATCCACTTCCCTCACGACCATACCCCCACTTGACCCTTAGCCCTTTATCTATTTTTCCCCCAAGCCATTTTCTTTTCTCCAAATAAATCCCCACCGTTGATCGCCTCCGATCCAACTTCCATCGCAATCCTCACCCGTTTAACCCCGCATCTAATACATTCCACTACCCGATAGGATAGTCGACGTCACTCCCAATCCTGCCATCCACTACTCCATCGCTGCCCAATCTTCGCCTAACACCTGTCTTCCACTACCGCACTCGACCGATCAGTTTCTCCCATCGGGTTTAACCCACGCCGTTGATCTGACTCCTTCAGATCCAACGACTCATATCGCATATCGTGTGCGATTCACTGCCAGGATTTAACGCTCCATTTCTACGCGAAATGGGTGGTTTTTCCCTAGACACACATCAAGCAACGTATGGTATCGTGTCCATTTGCCCCGAAACCACTTACCACCTATTATGAACGCGATAAACCGCTTGGTTTTCACTGAAACTGCTTTTCCTCTTTCGCGCCATTATTCAAATTTTCCACTCCTCCTCCCTGTTCCACTCGTGGAACTCCTCCCATGCATATTCCCTTCCTCTATACATTTCTCTGACGCCTCATAAGCCCCTGAAATCAGTTTAAATCCAAAAATCACAGGTTTTAAATTAATTATTGCTTGTTGTTGCAGGTTTAAATGATGGCCCCAGCCTAAGAAGCCATCCCACAGTCAATTAAGTGGCGGAAGTCTCTGGATGACGATCCAAGAGGCCAGAAACATGAAGAAAAAGGGACCCAGGGTAAATCTAAAGGCTAAATCGATGATTCATGACCATCGATCTGATCAAGAAACCCTTCGATACCCAGAGAAATCCCTGCACACAAACAGTCAAAGAAAAACAGTTAGATCAGTGATGAAAGAATGAAGAACAAAGGATAAAGACAAATATCTAAAGGACAAAGAATAAATTTCAAAACAGTTATAAAACAAAAAGACAATGAAGGAGAATTATGAAGGCCAAATACAAATCAAGGCCTAATTTTTTTTTAAAGCTATAATCAAGACAGATCAGCCCAAAGACAGTTTCGAATAACTCAACTAAGAAGCAATTACTTCTCCAAAGACATATTTTGCCACCTACAACACTATTTCTTTCAATAAAGGCATCAGACATTTATTGCACAGTTAGAGATATTTTGATGCAGCTCAGCAGTTATTACAAAGTTATTACTAAGCCTTAAAAGTCAAAAATTTCAACTAAAATAACTAGTTATTATTTTCAGAGTAACTCTTTCATATATTTTTTCCTTGGGCCTTGCATGGTCTCAAAGGTCAAAAACCATTAAATCTGTAATAAATAACATTTAAACACCCTAGGTTAGCAGCACCTCCTCATTTTGCATATAAATATTGCAAATAAGCTTCATTTTAAATGTTGGTTACTTGGTTATTATTGGATTGATTTATGCTACTAAAGCTAGTTGAGGAACGCTAAGCTGAAGTGAAGAAAGCTCTAAGTTGTAGAGAGATATTGTACATGGAGTGTTGTAACCGGTTTGATCATTAATAATACAAGCATGTTCACAGGATCCTTGAGCTATGTCAATGGTGAAGTTTTCCTAATTGTTATTGTTTCTTCTTATGTTTTCCATTATGTTCCTCCTTATCTGATAAAGAAGCAGAAGTTTAGATTAGGATTTGTTTTTTCAGCACCCTATTTCTGTCTGTATTCTTTATATTCATGTTTTTTTCTACATAGGTCTGATTAGGAGATTCTTCATTGCCTTCTAGTTATATCTAGCTCGTTGTCTTGGAAATGATTCAATAGAGTGAAACCAAGGAAATTTTGGTGAATCCATTTTCCTTTGAGTAGGACTTGAGATATTGTTTTCAAGACCTTCCTTTGAAGTAAACTTATTAGAGTCTGAACCAATGAAGTTTATGGTGTGCCTTGCCCATTGGACTGTCTTGAAATGTTGCTTTGAAGAGTCTTTTGAGAGTTTCTCAAAAGTAGATTAGAATTGTTTCTGTTTGATCTTAGGCCACTCTTACTGTTTATCTTATATATCTTCTTTGTCTGAAAGTAGTTCTTGAATTACTAGATTGTTGTCTTAAAAGGTTGCTTATTAAAGGTTTGTCCAAAGAGATTTATGGTTTACCCTGTCCTTTGGCTTGCTCCAAAAAGTTACTTTGAAAGGATTTTCTTGTTTAATTAGAGCTAGAAGATTCTTAAACTGACTATAGCTTTGTTGCCTTCACAACTTCTTATTTTTTCATATCACAAACTAATCTAAAGAATCCATTTGATATAGTTAGCTTGCCCTATGAAAGCCCTTGTAGATTTGATGAAAAATTAAATCATTTTATGACTTCATGGCCCAATGGTTTTTTCGCCTCTTATATTCTATTTGTTCAGCTGAAACATCTCCTCAATTAATCACACCATTCATTCTTCAATCCATCAATTAATCCAACCAAAACAAACAAGTATTTAAGAACTTCATTACTAGCCTAATATCTTGAGAAAAGAGCATAAAGATATATCAATTGAAAACACTTATATAGAGAGATCCCTCTCTGAATCTAGGAAGGCTAGGTCCTAGGATTCCAAAGCGGTTCTGATATGGCCCCTGCATTGTTTGTTCTTTCCATTCTTTCAAATCACAGGGCACCAACATAGTGGTGACCATATTGGAGAATATTGAGTTATAAACATTTCAGATAAACTCTAAGCTCAGAAAACCTCATTTAAACTTAGATGAATCAGATTTTATCCAAGAAAGGTTTCTGATTTCTAATGGTGGAAAACAATCAATCATAAAACAAGTAAATATCTTCCACCTAGTGACTCCACTAATCTTCATAGAATCCACTAGGAAACTTACCCTGTCATTAAAATATCAACAAAACCCAGTTAAGAATACTTAGTGAATTGAGCATCTCTTTTACAATTCGATTTGCGTCTTAAGGCTGTCATACCTTTGAAAAAACCTTTTTGATTTGTTGGGTCCAAAGTTCTGGCTTCTAGAAGTTTCCATACTAGATCCCACCCTAAACCAAATCCTCTTGTAATGGTTGGCAATCCTGAAAGCATCCTTAGGAAGTCTCCTATATCTAAAAACCCAACTGTTGACAGACCAATCCACAAAGCAAGTTTTGTTCCTAAAAACCTTATAAACTTAATTAATACCCAAGTTGACTTACCTCATACAAGAAGCTTATCAAGAACCAAGTCACAAAGTGGTATAGACCAGATAAACCTTGAGCTTGTAGACTCACAAAAAAGTAGTAGTAGGGATGCCTTTCCTTCCACTCCTCCTGATTTCCATTTCCTCCAAAACTTTGGATTCTCTCATCCTAAATCTACTCAACATCACTTAGTTGGCCCAAGTACTTCAGCTACACCCACCCATACATCCACTGTTCAAACCACTCCACTTCATCACCTTCCTCCGTTTGTTAACCCCCCATTGTTTCTATAAGTTCATATCATGGCAACATGGTATACTCCCTTAATCCTTCCTTTACCTTCACCCATTCTATCACAGGACTATCAGTCCAATATCCCATTATATGATGCTAGTAGTTATACTACTACTCAAAAACATGTGGATAGAATGAATGACTACTTTGAAAAACAAGAAATTTATGATGAAAATATTAAACTTAGAATGTTTTCTCAAAGCCTAGGGGGAGAAGCAAGAAAATGGTTCAAAGGCTTAACCCCTAACAGTGTTAATGACCTCCCTACTTTTCATCAACTATTCTTAAACAAATGGGAAGCCAAGAGAAATCCCCTTCAAGTCCTATAAAAATACAATGACCTTAAAATAAATGTTGGAGAGAGTGTCCAAGATTATTTCACTAGATTCAATAGTGTTTACAATGCACTCCCTCCACCAATGAAACCCCCACAAGGCCTAGCCTTAATAAATTTTCCTGAAGGATTTGACCCAGGCATGTGTTATCAATTAAGGGAGAGAGAACCCCTCACATTAGAAGATATGCAGAAAGGGGTGGTAAGTGTAGAGGCTAACCTAAATGCCAAAAGGGATATATTGAAAATAGAGAAAATGGTTACCTACAAAGATGAAGCTCGACCTTCCACATCTGATTCCAAAATTGATAACTTAGATAGAAATATGGAGAGGATGATGGAGAGAATAAACATAAATGAGAGAGCTTATCCTAGAGAAAACCAAACAACTCCTCAAAATCAAAACCAAAATCAAAACCAAAACCAAAATTTCAAAAGGAATCCCCCTCAAATTAGACAAAGACGCCCTGATCAGCAAGTCAGACCTCATTTCCAACAGAATTATGTTGATGAATATGAGGGAGTGATTCAAGAAACAGAGGAATATCATATAAAATTGTTGGGAGTAAACAATGAGGATACTGTTTTCCTCACCAAAGAAGAACAAGGCATATACACACTCTACAAAGAAGAAATCCCAGAATCTAAAGATTATAAACAAGGCTTTGAAAATGCTATAATGGAAGTGCACAAACAATATGACCTGAGAAGTAAAAAGAATCAAGACATTCCCAAGAAGAAAACCTCTGAAATTTCTGCTAGAAACAATTCTAAAAACATTTCTAAAAAGACAGCAGAAAACAACAAAAGAGTGGCTGAAATTTCTGATAAAAACAAAGGAAAAAACAGCCAAAACAATGACAAACATGGTGGTGCCCAAAGTAGCACTAGCACCCCAGCTAATGCTCCTAGTAAAACTATTTTAACTGTTTTCCATAATAAAAACCAGCAAGCTAAATTTGCTAAGAAAAGAGTGACTAAAAAGGATGATCTCAACATTTTAAGAACTCGCGTACCTTTCAACATAGAGGGTGAAATTTCCAAAATCAAGATCCCCATCCCTCTTACTAAATTAGTCACTCAAGATGTATATACAACCCAACTTTTGAGAGCTTTAAACATAGGAGAACAAACTGATTCTGTCAATGTGACTGATGACAAGCCTGAGCTTTTGTTCAGACCAGAAGTAGAAGGAAAATTTCAAGAAGGAGGTGTTCCTCCCTTTTATGTCAGTCTAAACATCCATGATAAGATTTTTCACAATGCCATGCTCGACTCTGGAGCCTCCCACAACCTTATGCCTAATGTAGTAATGGAAAGATTGGGCCTTGAAATAACTAGAACATACAAGGATTTATACTCTTTTGGTTCCGACAGAGTTAAATGTCTAGGCCTAATCAAAGATTTATGTGTAAATTTAGCACAAATACCAGCCAAGAGCTTAGTGATGGGCATTGTAGTGGCTGATATACCTCCTAAATATGGCATGCTCCTTTCAAGATCATGGGGTGCTAAAATTCAAGGCACCGTGCAGATGGATATGACTTATGCAACCATCCCTGTCTTTAGTCAACCAAGGAGACTATATAGGGAAACACACATGAAATACATGGTTAGTAGTCAAGAAAAACCAAACAACTCCCCTCTTTATTCTAGTCACACAGACCTTGACTCATTCATACTTTACAATGATGAAAATCTTGATGAGAAAGGATTAGAAAATGATAAACCAGCCATAGAAGAAAAGGAAGGGAAGGGGGAGAAACCAAAACAATTTGCAAACTCAGAAAATTACAACAAACAAATTAAATATCTTAAACAACAAATTAGTCACCAACTTAGTGCTAAGCATGAAAACCAAATAGAAAACCCTGCATACAATGAAAACCATGAGGAACCAAATAAAAATGAACATAGTACAGACCCTAAAGAACTACATAGTGGTAGCTATTACAAACAGAACAAAGAGGACAAAAATAACTTTAATGACAAATCTGAACATGACCCTCTTTGGAGTATGAGTTTTGATGGTTCTTGTAGCAAAACTGGTTCAGGAGCAGGCATATGGGTACATAACAAAGAGAATAATCATGCTGAGGGCCATTCATATAAACTAAACTTTCAATGCACAAATAATGTAGCTGAGTATGAGGATCTCCTCTTAGGATTGCAATTATTGAAAAAATTAGGGGCCAAGAGGATAACTATTCATGCAGACTCAAAATTGATTATTAAACAGGTTAATGGAGAATACACTGCCAAGCATCCAATATTACAAGCATATAGAGATGATGTTGTTGACCTCTTGAAAACATTCACAGAATATGAGCTTAATTTTGTCCCTAGAAACCAAAACATTCTTGCCAATGGTTTAGAATTTTCTCCTAGTACTTGTCTCAAACCTTATGAAAGAAAACAATATAATGTCCAAGTTAAATGTATACCATCAGTCCCTGATAATATCAAATATTTTCAAGCCTTTGAAGGAGATAAACAAATAGAAGACTTCCTACTGTCCAGAAATGGGTTTGAAATGCCAAATTCAAACTCAGAGTATTAAGAAGACTGTCCTGATGAGGAAAAATCTTATGAAGAAGAAACTCCTAACATTGCTGATATAAACCTTGCTAATATAAATCTGTTAGCTAAATAACATCCACAGAAAACATAATTTAGCACTATTTTAGAACAAGAAGATTTTAAAGTGCTATAGTCCCACACTGATAACTTGCCAAAGGGACTAGTGCCTCTAGAAGAATTTTTTGACGTCAATGATGTTGCCAAAAAGCCAAAATGGAACCTACTAAAATTGAAGTAGAAGAGTGCAATATAGGCAGTAAAATCAAACCCAAGATGATCAAATTATCCAAAACACTGCCAGCTCATATAAAACTAAAATATCTTGAGATTTTTAGAGAGTTTTCTGATGTTTTTGCTTGGAGATATGAGGAATTAAAATCATATGACACAAAGATAATTCAGCATAATATAACCCTCAAAGAAAACCAGAAACCTTTTAGACAAAAATTACGCAAAATAAACCCTGTGCAATTACCTCTGGTTGAGAAAGAAATCAAGAAAATGTATGATGTTGGGATCATAGTCCCAGTAAGATACTCAGACTGGGTATCCAATCTTGTATCTATGAGGAAGAAAATAGGAGAAATAAGGCTTTGTATAGACTTTAGAAACTTAAACAAAGCCTCTTTAAAAGACAATTACCCCTTGCCTAAAATGGATCATATCTTACAAAGGGTAGTAGGTTCTAAAATAATTTCTTTTCTAGATGGCTTTTCAGGATATAACCAAGTGCGGGTACATCCTGATGATCAACTTAAGACAAATTTTACTACACCTTGGGGTACTTCCATGTATGTGAAAATGCCCTTTGGTTTAATGAATGTTGGTGCCACTTTCCAAAGAGCAATGGATATTGCTTTCTCAGAAGAGATAAGCTTCTTCATCGTGATATATTTATATGACATCATGGTCTATTCCAAAATAGATGAAGAAGACCTTTCTCACTTAAGGAAAGTCTTTGAGAAATGTAGAGAATATGTTTTGTCCTTAAACCCCAAGAAAAATTTATTTGGCCTCCAAGAAGGAAAACTTCTAGGCCACATCATATCTGAAGAGGGAATAAGAATAGACCCCAAAAGGATTGAAGGAATATTGCAAATCAATCATCATAGAAACATCAAAGAACTTAATCTTTTATTGGAAAGATTAATTTCTTAAAATGGTTCATACCAAACCTTGTTGAACTCCTTAGAAACATAACAAACATGCTAAAAAGGGAAACAGGGGTTAAATGGACCATGGAAGCAAAGTAATAATTTGAACTAGTAAAAAAAGCGCTCACTCAAACACCAGTTCTCATTAGCCCTGATTTCAACAAAGATTTCTTCATCTTCTCCTTTGCATCAGAACATACAGTTGTTGTTGTCCTACTTCAGAAAAACATAAAAGGACAAGAGCAACCCATTGCATTTTTCAGCAAGGCCTTAAAAGATGCACCCCTAAAATAAAACATAATGGAAAAACATGCCTTTGCCTTAATCGAGGCCTTGAAATATTTCAGAGTTTACATTTTACACTCACACATCATTGCATTTGTTCCTCACACAGTTGTCAAAGACATTTTGACACAAGATCCTAATGGAAAAAGCGGTAACTAGATTGTTGTTATACTAGAGTATGACTTGGAAATTAGGCCCACTAAAATGATTAAGGGACAAGGACTTGCAAAACTTATGGCTGAATCAAATCTCAAAGCCTTATATATGAATATGGTTGATATCTTAGAAGAACAAGAAGAAAGCACAGCCCCTCATGTTGAAGAAAAATTGCTGAGTTCATTGTGGTATGCTGATATTCTTTATGTGCTTTGTTATTTAAATGTTCCTCCCATTTTGTCTAAGACAAAGGAAAGATTCCTTAAATTGAAAGTTGTAAATTACTGCATTATAGATAAATGGTTATATTGGAAAAATGCTAGTGGTATATTTCTTAAATGTTTGCCTAAGAATGATGCAGAGAAGATCAAGCATGGATTTCATGAAGGAGAATGTGGAGGCCATCTCTATTGGAAGACCACTGTCAACAAAATCCTTAGAGATGGTTACTATTGGCCCACCCTATTTCAAGATATCCATAAATTCGTAGTTGCCTGCCACCAATGTCAAATATTTGAAGGAAAAAGAAAAATTTTACCCTTACCTCTGCATCCTATCTCTATTGAAGCTCCTTTTCAATAGTGGGGCCTAGAATTCATTGGGGAAATCCATCCTTCTTCATCTTCCCAACATAAATGGATCCTCACAACAACTGATTACTTCACAAAATGGATAGAGGCCATCCCATCTAGAACTACCACTGATCTAGTCATCATTAAATTCCTTGAAAACCATATTTTGTTCAGATTTGGGTGTCCTAGAAAGATTATCATGGACAATGCAGCTACCTTTAGATCCAAAAGGATGGTGGATTTTTTCCACAGATATCAGATGACATTGGGTCATTCTACAGCTTATTACCCCTAAGGTAATGGGTTGGCAGAATTGTCAAACAAAATTTTGGTGAACATCATCAAGAAATTGCTGGAAGGGAATCAAAAATCATGGCACAGCAAGCTAGTACATGCATTATGGGAAGACAAGTTAACCTGTAAAAAATTAATTGTAATGTCTCCCTATCAGCTAGTTTATGGAGCAGATGCAATTTTTCCAACAAGCCTAGGAGTGCCAGTCATGAAGCTGATCCAAGAAGTGCAATATGAAGAAAATGACATGATAAGAAGGATAAATCAGACCATACAGTTGCATCAAACAAGAGAGGAAGTCTATAATAGAACACAGCTAGTGCAAGAAAATATCAAGAAGCTGTTTGACAAGAGGACAAAAGCAAATGATTTCAATATCAGTGACAAAGTGCTCAAATGGGACTCAAGAAGAGAAGACAAGGGAAAGCATGGAAAATTTTAAAATCTATGGAAAGGTCCCTATATCATCCATTCTGCCAGAGGCAACAATGTATTTTCTTGCAAGAGATGGATGGAACAAAACTTTTTGGAGGTTCTCTCAATGGCAAGATGCTCAAGCATTATTTCCATTAAAACGACTAAGTTTAAAGCTTTATCCATTGTATATAACATTGTTTTAAAGAAAAGATCATAAAAATAAATAGAAAAATATAAAAACAAAGAAAAAGAGGGCAGAAAAAGAAAAGGTACAACCCCATACTGAAAAAGACTAAGTTCTGAAAGTGTGCAAGTCCAAATGCCACTACTTGAAGAGAAGCCTTATTTAGTCATACAACCTAATAATGACTAAATAGATTTTAAATTTCCTGCTGATAGGTTAGTGAATGAAGATTTTCCAAACTGTCTAAACTTGGCTTATCAGTAATATTACATTAGATTAGGAAAATAATTTGGTCCAAAAGCTCAAAATTTGGACCAAGAAATAAAGAGAGGGATAAAAATCAAACTTCAGATTTCAGCCCTCAAAATTTTGTGATAAATTTATGAAAAATAAGTTCTGTAGGCAGAACTGTACAAAGTACCACTGCTCATAACAGATCAGACTATCTAATCCTGATTTGGTTATGTTTTCAATTTTCTGTTGTAGAATAGAGAATAAATATCTGTCAAACAGTTTAATCTTGACAGATACATAGATTAGGTAGAGAAATAAATGAGTTCATCAGTTTAATCTGAACTTTGGATGATATAAGTGTGGAATTTGTTAGTTTCCTATTTTCAAAAGAAAATGATGTCAAGGGTTGGCTAATTCAAATGCACCCAATGAAGAAAAAATGTTAGAACAAGTATGATGGGTAGGTAGATTGTTGAGTTGGAACTAATAATGTTATGATTCAGATGCAGCAAATCACAATTTCAAAGCAGTTAATCATCAATTTAAAGGAGCTCTATCAAGATGCAAATCAGGCACTGGTCTACTTCTTCCAGAGATTCATTTTCTGAGGTTCTTGACACCTCCTAAAGGAGCTTCCCTCCCCAGCTGGAGCCATTGTTATCCTCTTGCATTCTACAGATTTCACTAGATGACTATGGATGTCCTACAAGCACCTAAAGATAGCATAATTTGACCATCAGCTATATTTAGAGGCCTCATTGTCTTCATCATCCTAGAAATGACTATTTCTCACTAAGCCTTCCTATTTTCATGCCTCATTAAAATTTCACCCTGCTGCTCTAAAGAACTCCATTTTTTTTGGCCTATTGGACTTATTCATCATTTCATTAACACCCTCATTTCATCTCCCTTCTTCTCCTTTCAAAAAATCCCTAAAAATCCCCCTCATACATCATTCTCTCATAAAAACCCTTAAAACAATGTAAAAACCCCTTTTACATTGTTTTATCCTAAATTTTCTAACCTATCGGAACCCTTAAAAACCCATAAAAACTCTGTTTTTATGTAAAAAACCCACTTTTTACATATAGGCCTTAAGCCCTTTTTACCTCTTAAGCCCTAGCCTTTCTACCCATATGACCCGGGGTCTGACCATCCGCTATCCCCAAAGCTCCTCTTATCCTAACTCCTGGTCCTATCCACTTCCCTCAGGATCATTACCCCGCTTGAACCTTAGCCCTTCATCTATTTTTTCCCCCGAGCCATTTTCTTTTCTCCAAAGAAATCCCCACCGTTGATCGCCTCCAATCCAACGACCATCACAATCCTCACCTATTTAACCCTGCATCTAATACATTCTGCTACCTAACAGGATAGTCGATGTCACTCATGATCCCACCAGCCACTACTCCATCACCACCCAATCTTCTCCTAACACCTCCCTTCCACAACCGCACTCGACCGATCAGTTTCTCCCATCAGGTTTAACTCGTGCCGTCGATCTGACTCCTTCAGATCCAACTGCTCATATCGCATATCACATGCGATTCACTGTCAGGATTTAACACCCCATTTCTGCACTAAATGGGCAGTTTTTCCCTGGACACACATCAATCAACATATGGTATCGCGTCCATTTGCCCCGAAACCACTTACCACCTATTATGAATGCGATAAACTGCCTGGTTTTTGCTGAAACCACCTTTCCTCTTTCGCACCATTATTCAAATCTTCCACTCCTCCTCCCTGTTCCACCCGTGGAACTCCTCCCATGCATATTCCCTTCCTCTGTACATTGCTCTAATGCCTCATAAACCCCTGAAAGTAGTTTAAATCCAAAAATAGCAGGTTTTAAATTAATTATTGTTTGTTGTTGCAGGTTTAAATGGCGGCCCGAGCCTAAGAAGCCATCCCATAGTCAATTGAATAGCGGAAATCTCTAGATGACGATCCAAGAGGCCAGAAACATGAAGAAAAAGGGACCCAGGGTAAATCTAAAGGCTAAATCGATGATTCATGACCATCGATCCAATCAAGAAACCCTTCGATACACAGAGAAATCCCTGCACACAAACAGTGAAAGAAAAACAGTTAGATCAGTGATGAAATAATGAAGAACAAAGGATAAAGACAAAGATCTAAAGGACAAAGAATAAAGGTCAAAACAGTTATAAAGCAAAGAGCTAGTTAAGGAGAATTATGAAGGCCAAATACAAATCAAGGCCTAAAATAGAGTTTAAAGCTATAATCAAGACAGATCAGCCCAAAGACAGTTTCAAATAACTCAGCTAAGAAGCAATTACTTCTCCAAAGACATATTTTGCCACCTACAACACTATTTCTTTCAATAAGATATTTTGAAGCAGCTCAACAATTATTGCACAGTCAGAGATATTTTGAAGCAGCTCAGCAGTTATTACAAAGTTATTACTAAGCCTTAAAAGTCAAAAATTTCAACTAACATAACTCAGAAGTTATTATTTTCAGAGTAACTCTTTCATATATTTTTTCCTTTGGCCTTGCATGGTCTCAAAGGTCAAAAACCATTAACTCTGTAATAAATAACATTTAAACACCCTAGGTTAGCAGCACCTCCTCATTTTTCATATAAATATTTCATATGAGCTTCATTTTAAATGTTGGTTACTTGGTGATTATTGGACTGATTTATGCTACTAAAGCTAGTTGAGGAATGATAAGCTAAAGTGAAGAAAGCTTTGAGTTGCAGAGAGCTATTGTACATGGAGTGTTGTAACTGGTTTGATCATTAATAATACAAGCATGTTCACAGGATCCTTGAGCTATGTCAATGGTGAAGTTTTCCTAATTGTTATTATTTCTTCTTATGTTTTCCATTATGTTCATCCTTCTCTGATAAAGAAGTAGAAGTTTTAGATTAGGATTTGTTGTTTTGAGCAACCTATTTCTATTTGTATTCTTTATATTCATTTTTTCTTCTGCATAGGTCTGATTAGGAGATTTTGAATTGCCTTCTAGTTATATCTAGCTTGTTGTCTTGGAAATGATTCAATAGAGAGAAACCAAGGAAATTTTGGTGAATCCATTTTCCTTTGAGTAGGACTTGGGATATTTTTTTCAAGACCTTCCTTTGAAGTACACTTATTAGAGTCTAAACCAGTGAAGTTTATGGTGTTCCCTGCCCATTGGACTATCTTGAAATGTTGCTTTGAAGAGTCTTTTGAGAGTTTCTCAAAAGCAGATTAGAATTGTTTCTGTTTGATCTTAGGCCACTCTTACTGTTTATCTTATATATCTTCTTTGTCTGAAAGTAGTTCTTAAATTACTGGATTTTTTTCTTAAAAGGTTGCTTATTAAAGGTTTGTGCAAAGATATTTATGGTTTTCCCTGTCCTTTGGCTTGCTCCAAACAGTTACTTTGAAAGGATTTTCTTGTTTAAGTAGAGCTACAAGATTCTTAAACTGACTATAGCTTTGCTACCTTCACAACTTCTTATCATTTCATATCACAAACTAAAGAATCCATTTGATATAGTTAGCTTTCCCTATGAAAGCCCTTGCAGATTTGATGAACAATTAAATCCTTTTATGACTTCATGGCCCAATGGGTTTTTCCCTATTATAGTCTATTTGTTCAGCTGAAACATCTCCTCAATTACTCACATCATTCATCCTTCAATCCACCAATTAATCCAAACAAAACAAACAAGTCTTTAAGAACTTCATAACTATCGTAATATCTTTAACAAAGAGAATAAATATATATCAATTGAAAACACTTATATAGAGAGATCCCTCTCTGAATCTAGGAAGGCTAGGTCCTAGGATTCCAAAGAAGTTCTGATGTGGCCCCTGCAGTGTTTGTTCTTGCCATTCTTGCAAATCACAGGGCACCAAAACTCATGAAAAAACTAGTGCAACTTCTGTGCCAAACAGTTCACAGCCAAGCCCTATCCATTCATCAAATTTCTTCCAAGTTGACCCTCCCTCCATGTCAATCAGAAGGCAAACAAGAATCTTGACTAAGAAAGCTAGAGACCCTATACCTATGCCAACAACATAACCAGTCAATGAAGCCCATATCAGTAGTTCACCTAGGGAATCTCAGACCTTAATGTCATTCATGGATGAATATAAAAATAAATTGAAGCAGAAAGGTACTATGCCTCCTAAAAATTCTGTGTCAAAAGGTAGGGAGCATACAACTTCCTCTTCAAGAGGAAAACCTAGGAAAAATATCATCATGACAGAAGAACTTCTAGAGGAATTCAACCCTGGAGTTATAACTTCTAAGTTTGCTTTGCCTCCATAGGAAGTCAACCCTGGAGCAAAGAAATCAAGCCATGTTTCTAAAACAACTCCGTAAACTCAACCAAGCAGTGATACTTCACTCATAAAATCCACTCTTTCACATGTTTTGCTATCTCTTAAGAAAGGAAAAAATAAAATTTCATAGGTTGTCATAGAGGAAGAGCCTACCTTAGATCAGATAGTCTCCTCCATTGGCTCTTCATTTAATAAGAGGAAGAAGACGGTGATACATTCATACTCCTCTTATGAAGATAGCAGTGACACTGAATATACAGAATTAGAGTATGAGGAAGGAGAAAATAGGAGATCCATGCATGGAGGTAAAAGGTCAGAGTTCATTCCAAATCCCTACATCCAGAGACCTCATACCAGGCCTAAAAATAAACTCATACTAACTAGAAAGTTGATTTCTAATCCTGCATTGAGAGATGAGATTATTAATATTTATGATAGTCTAGAAGATAAAACCAAGAAGAAAAGGACTCAGCCAAAGAGTCAAACACAGAGGAAGAGGTCAAACAAGAGAGTGACTAAAGCTAAGGCCATCAAGATTTTTTCCTCTACCTTGGACCTCTGAAGAATGAAGGAATAGGTCTACCTTTAAAGAAACTTTTCATTTTTGGGTCAATTTTCTATGTTTTCAGATATAGCTTCTTTTTCAGCAGAAGTAGCTATTATTTTTTAATATTAGTATATGATGAAAATAATTTTCTTTCTGTTTTATTATCATAATGGTGACATCAAGGCAGGTGAAGTGGAGGATATTTCTGTTATGATAGATGTTGCCAGGTGTCGTTGATCAAGCCTCCTCCTAAATTTTAGGGTTCTATTTTGCACTTTTTGGGGAAAACGACCACATGTAATTTCCAACTGTTGTTTACACTTTTTATTGAAGTGGTTGCACCAGAACAAAGGAGCAGTCTTCCAACAGATTTCCACATCATTCAGCCACTTTGACTTTCTAGCCATCATGATTTTTATTTTATTCATGTTATAGCACTTTTTATTAAAGTTTGAATATAAGCCTCATATTTTGTATGAGAATGTAATAAATTTTTAGAACAGTTTCACACCTTTTGTGGAGATGTCAATATAATTTTTTTTTTATATGTGACAGAAATATATGAGCAAAAGGTTTTTGGTTTAAGAATATTTTTCTCATATGATCAGTGTAATTTTCAGTGAATGAAACTGTAAAAGACTTTTGAGGACTTATTACCTAATTGATGTGTGTATTGTTAATTTTCACCAGTGTTTCCATATCTCATATTATTCAGTTGCAATTTGTAATTCTAGATGTTATTACCTAATTGGTGTGTGTATTGTTAATTTTCACCTGTGTTTCCATATCTCATATTATTCAGTTGTAGTTTGTAATTCTAGATGTTGTGGTATGTTTTTATCAGTCTCTTGATATGTTTATGTGTTTTGTCAACTTTTATTAGTCTTGATATTTCTTGATGAAATATACATAATGAAAGTGTAAAGAGCATCACTTATAATAGTTACCTTCCATGATATTTCAGTAATATTATTGTAAGTCTAGACATAGCCTTCTCTTGTTGAAATATTGTGAAATTTCTCCTTGTGTTATTTTCTACCAAAAGCAGTGGATTTATGCCTTGTAGACCCACTGTCTCTTATTCTATTTCATACTCTCTTCTCTTTATAGGTTACAAAATTACCTTTTTTCTACCACATCAGGATTCAATACCCTCATCAGTGTGACAGTGAACTTGACTGAAATCCCTTTTCAGTGATTGTGTGTTTAAGACACCTACCAACCTTATAATCCAAATCATTAAATTGCCTTAGAGCTTAGGATGTGACTAGTCAATCACTTGAAGTAGTCCAATTGTTGATTCCAGTGCTAACATCTTTTGGTGCATCTGTCGGGAGACGAAGGCCTTGAAATGAAGTATTCTCTCGAGTCTCTTATTTTGAATTGTTGACAATCAATTTTTGATGGTGAACAAGAATTGCTGATTTGAATAATACTGCCAATTTGTTCACCTGACGACTCCACAAAGAGGAAGAGGGGTTTCAAGACCTCCTACTACAAGAAGAAATCAGAGATCACCTACTGTGACTCCAGTTGATGACCCAGAGAAGATCATTAAAGATGCAAAAGGAAAACAGAGATCAGTTGAGCCACATCTCAGTCAGTGAAGAAGGTACACAAAAAGTACATTCCAAAGAAAAAGGTACCTTCGTCTACTTTAGAATCAAAAGAAGTTTTAGTTTCAAAATATTCTGCTGAAAAATCTCAATTTGAAACTGCTTCCTTATAAAATAAAATAGATGGTGTTAACCTAGGCTCAGCTGAAATTTTTTCTCATTCATCATTTAGTAAACCTGAGATAAGTACTATTTCAGTCAAAGAGGAAAAAACATAGGTTTTAGTATCAATAAGGAATCCGAAGAGTTTTTGCTGACATAAGGGGATTTAGAACAAGTATTGGCAATTTCACCTTTTCTTGATAGGGATATTTCGAGTGAAAAATATTTTAAAACTATTTTAAATTTCCTTCAAACTCATCCTGAATATCGATCTTTTATTACCCCTCAGCAAGAATATTTTCCTTTGTCTCAAAATCTAGTTGTTGGGTCATCCTTTTCTCATCCACTAGAAGAGAGTCTTCTTAAAGGCCTCACTTTCAACTTATCTGAATTTTTAGCTCAGCAAAATAAATTTGAATTTACCTCATCTCCTCATGAGACAACATTTTAATTTTATTCTTCTGTAGAAGGTAAAGTCAAGACCTCCTATGTTCATCTCTTTGAAAATCCACTGTTTTTAGTCCAAAAACTTGAATAATCGGCCCAATTTTTCCAATTTTCTACTCTCCCAAATTATATTCAAAATCCACAAATTGTGATTCCTAATTCCAAAACAACTACATCAATGAGTCATCCATCAATTGTACATCAGAAAACCATGGCTTAGCCTGCCCTTACTAGGCTACAAAAAATAGTAGCTATAAGATATGCACCACTCACTCTTCCTCAACCTTTGCATCGTCTTTCTCAAGGGGAATACCTGAAATATCTTCCAAAATACACCGAGGAGGGAGAAGGAGTTTCTGCTGAGGAAAATTTTGTTTCTTTCTATAGTTATTCTGATAACTAGAACATTGAACATGAAGATGTCTGGTCAAGAATTTTTTTCAGAGCTTGGATGAAGAAGCTTGTAAATGGTTTAGAAGTCTATCACCAAACTCAATAACAGGAATAAATGAATTGGAGGAAGTATTTTTGAAACAGTGGGGTCATAGGAAAGAATATGTGTACTACCTTACAAAATTTGGAGCTCTAAAAAAGAAGATAGATGAGTCACTGGCTGATTTTACAAAGAAGTTTAATACAATTTATCAGAAAAGAAATTAAGCCTCCTAAGACTACAACTATGATAAATTTTTCCAATGCTTTAGATTCTGACTTTGCTTTATGGTCAAGGGCTGAGAAAGCATAGACATTTATGGATATTCAAGAGGTTTCAATTGGAGTGCAGTCTAATATTATGGCTTCAAATAAATTGAAAATGGAAGAGGAGAAAGCAACAAAAGACAAAAAGAAAATGAAAGAAGAAAAACCTTCTTCTTCCAAAACTCTTACAATAGAAGAAAATATTGATCAAATGTCTAATTTGATCAAGGAACTAGCCTCTAAGATGACAAAATTAGAGTTAGAAAACAAACCAACTATTAGAGCCAACCAAAATTAAGCCAATAGAAATCAATCTCCCTTTAGAAGGCCTTTTCAGCCTCAACAAATTTTACAGCGCCCAAGGAGGAAAGTTGATGATAAAAATGTTCAGCCTCCTTTGTATAATTTTTTTGAAGAAGAGAAGCAAGAACATGAGAAAGAAAATGAAGAAATAAATATTGTAGGAGAAACATCACAATCAACTTATTTGACTTTGCAAGAATATGAAGACCAGTCAAGGATATATTTGTTTTCGAATGATGAGAATGCCCAAATTTATGCACAAAATGATAAAAAATAGCAAGAAGCTCAAAACAGAAATTATCCTTTGAGGTCTAAAGGTCCTGTTTAGAAACCTCAATCAAAAATCACATTCTGATAAACAAGCTTAAAAAAAAAAAGGCCAAATTCAAAGAGGTTTCTCCACCTCAAAATTCTACCCCAATTATCAAAATTTCTGCAGAAAATAAAGAATTAGCTCTAATTTATTTCAGTTTCAAATCGGAACTAAATAAAATTAAAATTATTGTCCCACTTCTGGAATTGTTGAAAAATCCAACATACAAAGATTCTTTCAAAAAGTCTATTACAACCACCTCTCGCTCCTGATTCAATCAATCTTGAGGATGAACATCCTACTATTTATTTAGGATGCCATGTCCAAGACCAAAATGATGATAATTCACCTCCTTTCTATCTTTCACTCAATATACATGAAAAATTGTTGCATAATTTTCTATTAGATTCTGGGGCTTCTCACAATATAATGCCAAAGAAAGTGATGGATGAATTAGGATTAGAAATCACCAAACAATACCATGAACTATACACCTTTGATTCCAAAAAAATCAAAGACTTGGTTATTTCTCTTACCCAACTACCTATGAAAATCTTAGTGATGGACATCGTAGTTGCAGACATACCTTCTAGATTTGAGATGTTTCTTTCCAGATCTTGGTCTAGAAAATTGGGAGGGACCCTTTAGATGCATATGTCATATGCCACAATCCCAGTGTTTGGAGGGGAATTCAGGATGTTGTAGAGGGAAACCAAAATGGCATATATCATCAGTTATCAGCATAATCCTTCAATCATCCTAGAGAAGGAATTGGGGTCATCCATATTACACCTTGCTATTGATGATAACAATTTCTAGCCTGAAATTAGTGAAAAACAATACTTTCAAGATACAAATGAGTAGCCTTTAGAGGGAGGATAGATTTGGAAATTGTACTTCGATGGAGCCTCATCAAGGGAAGGATTGGGAGCTGGTGTAGTTCTCATTTCTCCCACTCATCAAAGGGTAACTATGTCATATAAACTGCAAACTACAATTTTCTACCACTAATAACACTGTTGAATATGAGGCATTTGTTCTTGGTATGAAGGCAGTGAAAGACTTGGGAGTTGAACAACTAGTTGCCTTTGGTGATTCAAAATTGGTGAGGCAAGTGAGAAACAACTACCAAGTAAAAAATTCCAAATTGAAGAATTATATGAATGAAGTGTGGGACTTGATTGAGCATTATTTTTCATCATTTAATGTAAATTTTGTCACTAGAGAGGAAAATCAAATAGCTGATTCACTATCTATTTCTGCTAGTAATTTCAAAGTTCCTCTTGATGTCAAGGGAGCATATGATGTTCAAATTAAAAACAGACCTTCTATTCCTAATAACATCAAATACTGGAAAATATTTGAGGATGACAAGGAAATTCATAAATTTTTGGAGTGTGTCGAAGAGTTTGCAAATATTAAAACTGATGATGAGCAGGACATTGTTGAAAATCAAAACAATAAGCCTTTCAAGAAAACCATGGCTGGGAAGGACATTATAGATCTGGGAAAAAAAAAAAACACTATATTCCTAAAGGCCTAGTCCCTTTAGAAAGATTGTTTGACAATAATGATGTCTTTCCAAAGCCTGAAAATAAAGTTGATGGAGAGAGTACAATTGACTGTAATATTGGTACAGAAGATCAACGAAAATTGGTCAAGGTTTCTAAATCTCTTTCTCTAGAAACTAGAACAAAATGTATCAAGTTGCTGAAACAATATACAGATATTTTCTCATGGTCCTATAGTGAATTGAAGACCTATGATAGGGGTATAATGGAGCACAAAAATCCTTTGAACGCAGATGCAAATCCTGTAGCACAAAAAATAATGCATATCAATCCCATGCTACTCCCTATCATTGAGAAATAAATCAGAAAATTATGGGAAGAAAAAATAATTATGCCTTTAAGATTTTCTAATTGGGTAGCTAATATAGTCCCGATTCGGAAAAAGAATGGCTAACTAAGAATTTGTGTCGATTTTCGCAATCTGAACCGGTGTTCATTAAAGGATAACTATCCATTACCCAAGATGGATTATATTTTGCAGAAACTTTGTAGGCTCCAAAAGATTGTGAATGATAGATGGATTTTCAAGCTATAATAAGATTTTAGTTGACAGACAAGACATAGAAAAGACAAAATTTACTACACCCTAGGGGACATTCATGTACAACATAATGCCATTTGGTTTGATGAGTGTAGGCGCAACATTTCAGCGGACAATGGATATTTCCTCTGCAGGAGAAAAAGACAGATTTGTAGTCATTTACTTGGATGACATTACAGTCTATTCAAGATCTGATAGATAATTTGAAACATTTGAAAAAAAAATTTGACAAATGCAAAAAATTTAGTTTGTCCTTGAACCCAAAGAATTCATCCTTTTATGTTCAAGAAGGAAAATTATTAGGACATTTTGTGACATAATGTGGTATCTGCATTGATCCAGGGAGAGTTGAGGCTATTCAAAAGATTGGTTTGCCAAGGAACAAAAAATAATTGCATTAATTTTTGGGGAAAATCAATTTTCTGAGGCGCTTTGTCCCAAATTTTGTAGAGTTGATCAAACACATAAATTTCTCACTAAAGAAAGATGTAGAATTCAAGTGGAAAGATGAAGCAAAAAAATCTTTTTCAATAATCAAGTCTACTTTGACTAAAGCTCTAGTTTTGATTAGTCCTGATTTTGAAAAATATTTTCTGATTTTTTCATATGCTTAAGTTGTATTGTTACAAAAGAAAGAAGGTTTAGAACAACTTATTTCATTTTTTAGTCGTGCTTTAAGAGATGATGAATTAAAGTATAGCTTGACTGAAAAACAAGCATATGCACTAGTTAAGGCTTTAAATTCTTTTC
Organism: Pinus albicaulis; assembly: GCA_034641835.2. Taxonomy (NCBI): domain Eukaryota; kingdom Viridiplantae; phylum Streptophyta; class Pinopsida; order Pinales; family Pinaceae; genus Pinus; species Pinus albicaulis. The sequence goes on from CM076581.1 coordinate 1,470,279,488, forward strand.
GAGTTTATGTGTTACATTCAAAAATTGTTTCTTTTGTGCCAAATATCACTGTCAAAGATGTATTCCTGCAACCAGATACAGATGGTAGAATGGGAAGATGGCTAACCAAGATTTTGGAATTTGATATTGAGATCAGACTTGCTAAATTGATAAAAGGACAAGACTTTCCACGCTTGATGGTTTAATCTAACTGCAAGGCTCTAAATCTGAATATCGAGGCAGCTAAAGGAAAAGATGGAGAAGGTATATCTGATTATCCGGAAATATTTCATTCAGATTGGTATAATGATATAGTATATTTTTTTGTTAAATTTCAATTGTCCCCATGAAATGGAGAAGTCAAAAAAGAGATCTTTTAAATTGAAGGCTGTTAAATATTGCATTTTGGAAGACCATATTTATTGGAAAGACCCTATGGGAGTCCTATTGAGATGTGTAAATGAAGCCGAGTCATAGGAAATTATGTCAGAGATACATGCAGAAGTGTGTGGAGGACATTTGTATTGGAAAGCCACTTTAAACAAAATCTTAAGAGCTGGATATTATTTGCCAAATATTTTCTCTAATGTTTTTTCCAAATTTAGGAGTTGTGTCGAATGTCAAAATTTTGCTGGTAAACAGAAGCTGCTTCCATTGCCTCTTATTCCTATTTCCACAGATGTTCCTTTCCAGTAGTGGGGGCTAGAATTCATCAGTGAAATCCATCCGCCTTCATCATGACATCATAGATGGATCCTTACAGCTACAGACTATTTTACTAAGTGGATTGAAGTTATATGGTAATAATCAAATTTCGGTTGGAAAACATTATGTCTAGATTTGGTTTTCCACAAAAATTAGTGACTAATAATGAAATGGCTTTCAATTCTACTAAGATGCATAGCTTCTATCAGCAATATGGTATTTAATTGACTCATTCCAAGCATTATTAACCTCAAGGTAATGGATTAGCTGAGTCATCCAATAAAAGTATTGTGAGAATCATTAAGAAAATTCTCCTTGAAAATAAGAGAATTTGGGACACCCAGCTAGTGCATGCTCTGTACGAAGAGAGGGTAAGTGGTAAAAGATCAATTGGATTGTCTCTCTTTCAGCTTGTATATGATACTGATGTTGTAATGCCTTTGCAATTAGCTCTTCCTATTTTTAAGTTTATGCAAGATGAAGTTGATGATGAAAATCCAATTCAAATGAGAATGCTACAGTTGATAGAAACACATCCAATCAAATAATCACTAATGGACAAAGTACAAAAATATCAGGCTAAAGTCAAATATATTTTTGACAAAAGAGAAAATCAGAAATTATTTCAGGAGAATGATTTGGTGTTGCATTGGGATGTCAGGAGGGAAGACCATGGAAAGCATGGTAAGTTTGACAATTTGTGGTTTGGACCATTTAGAATTTCTCAAGTTTTGGAAAACAATACTTTTCTGCTCAAGCATCTAGATGATGATCAACTAACTGGAGGTCCAGTTAATGGTCATTTTCTTAAAAATTTCTTTTCTTAATAAGTGAGTTAGTCATTCCATTGTAAATATCCGGGGTGATGTGTCAATAAAATTCCATGCCCAATGGTACTTATGTCTGCAGTCAAAGGTTAGTCCTAGTCATAATTTCCATAAGTCTTCTGAATTTTGAAAATTTTAAGGTACTAAGTCTACAGTCCTTGAATCCTCATAGGGAGGATTTAATCCCCAATAGGAGCCACTGTTAGCACTGTAAATTTTAATAGTGTGACCGCCATTGTATCACTGTTTTCAAAATTTTCTTATGTCCTAGCTTATGTTGAAATTTGAGTCATTTTCAATAAAGGTCAAAATAGAGTCTCAAAACCAAAATACTTTTAAGTTTATAGGTGGTATTAGTGTCTTAGGTTCATAAAAGAAGTTAACATAGGTTAGTGTCAAATTATGTTGGTCATTTTGGTAATAAAATTATAGTTGCTCTTTCGAGGATAATAGCTACCTCTGTTTAAGTTTCATTGTTAACACACTGATATAATGGAGGGAAACTATTTCTCCAAATTGAAGGTCACATTGGTAACATAGTGAAAAGTGCGGCTATTTCACTAAAATTTGGTTATATGGAAATACAGAGGTAAAGGCAACTATTTCTCAGGCATAAAGAGCTACAAAGAAGATTTTCAGAGAAAAGATCATTCCTATTTGTAGATGATTGAAGACCTCCTATGTTATAAGCATGATTATTCTTTTTAACAAGATTAATTATTTTTTTGACTTAGGAGAGTTATTATAGATGGATAATTATATTATTAATGCAGCTAACCTGTAGCTACCCTACTAAACTGAAGCATAGATAATGGTACAAGGTATCAATTATTAAATAATGATGTGGAGAGTTATGCGTTATGGGGTGAATTGGAACTTGTATTCAAATTATTTCAAATCGTGCCATTACTTCATACCATGATTAGAGGCATGGAATCATAGGGTTAAGTTCAATTTTCTCTTAACCAAGGTTCTCTGTGCAAACTACAGCTAACAGAAGTCACTTCTTCCAGCAAACAATTTAGCATTTCAAGGCAGGAAAACAGGCTCTGTGTAGAGTTTTGCCTCAAGGATTGAATAGTTGTGTGTTTACAAGCAACCTAGATGTTCAGAAGTATGGGAAAATGTGGGAATGTTAACAGGTCCAATCCAGCAAACAATAGGCTTGTTGATGCTAGGGCCAAACCTCAATTTAAGTCAGTTGGCTGGTATATGTTTTAAAAAAAAAAATCTAGAGAAAATGTGGCTTTAGCTCAGGCCTTTGCCGAGAGCTTTGATGGGGAGAAGTTCAAGCTGGGGAGCAAGACTTTCAAGATCTCTAAAGCCATCATAGCCCGAGATAATCAAACCTCTACCAATGGTGAAATTTGGTTCAAGAATAAAACGCTACCCACAGAAGTAAGTCTCTACCTTAAACCTAAACATGTCAATGTTAAATGGAATCTGATTGCACATATTTCCTATTTTAAGGCTAAATGGAAACATGTGATCACCATTGTGCAAGACTACATTACATGTGAGGGTAGGTTCTCCTCTGTCCACCATTATCAAATGATATTTCTTGCTCATATTTCATGTGATAAACCTATGAAATTGCCCCATTTCCTATACAACTCCTTGCTCAAGATCTCCTTAAAATTGCAGAAGATCCCTAACTATCCTTTGCACAACCTATATCATAGGGGTTTAATTAAAATTTTGACTGTATACCACCTTAAAAATAGGACCACCTGGGATAATTTCCTCACAAAGGAAGGGTTTGGCAGTATCAACTCTAGGAGAAGGGTAGGGAGGCCCAAGAAACGAGATTCTCATGAAAAAACTAGTGCAACTCTTGTGCCAAACAGTTCACAACCAAACCCTATCCATTCATCAACTTTCTTCCAAGTTGAATCTCCCTCCATGTCAATCAGAAGGAAAAATAGAAGCTTGACTAAGAAAGCTAGAGACCCTATACCTATGCCAACATCACAACCAGTCAATGAAGCCCATATCAGCAGTTCACTAGTGATAAGTTCACCTAAGGAACCTCATACTTTAAGGTCATTCAAGGAGGAATATAAAAAGAAATTGAAGCAGAAAGATATTATGCCTCCTAAAAATTTTGTGTCAAAAGGTAGGGAGAATACAACTTCCTCTACAAGAGGAAAACCTGGGAAAAATTTCTTCATGACAGAAGAACTTCCAGCGGAGGTCAACCCCAGAGTTCTAAATTCTAAGCCTGCTTTTCCTCCATAGGAAGTCAACCCTAGAGCAAAGGGATCAAGCCATGTTTCTAAAACAACTCAGCAAACTCAACCAAGAAGTGATACTTCACTCACAAAATCCACTCTCTCACAGGTTTTGCTATCTCTTAAGAAAGGAAAAAATAAAATGTCATAGCTTGTCATAGAGGAAGAGCCTACTTTAGCTCAACTAGTCCCCTCCATTGGCTCTTCAGTCAAGAATAGGAAGAATATTATGATACATTCATATTCCTCTTATAAATATAGCAGTGACACTGAATATATAGAATCAGAGTATGAGGAAGGAGAATCTAGCAAATCCATGCAAGGTGGTAAAAGTTCTAAGTTCATTCCAAATCCCTACATCCAGAGACCTCATACCAGGCCTAAAAATAAACTCATAATAACCAACAAGTTAATTTATAATCCTACATTGAGAGATGAGATTATTAATATTGATAATAGTCCAAAAGATAAAACCAAGAAGAAAAAGACTTAGCCAAAGATTCAAACACAGAGGAAGAGGTGAGACAAGAGATTGACTAAAGTTGAGGCCATCAGGATTTTTGCCTCTATTTTGGACTTCTGAAGAATGAAGGAACAAGACTGCCTTTGAAGAAGCTTTCACTTTTGGGTTAATTTTCTATGTTTTCGGATATAGAAAGTTTTTCAACAGAGGTAGCTGTTATTTTCGAATATTAGTATATGATGAAAAGAAGCTACTTTTGGGTTTATTATCATAATGGTGACATCAAAGCAGGTGAAGTGAGATTTCTATTATGATAGATGCTTCCAGGTGTCATTGATCAAACCTCCTCCTAAATTTCAGGGTTATGTTTTGCACTTTTTGGGGAAAACAACCACATGTCATTTCCAACTTTTGTTTACACTTTTTGTGGAAGGGGTTGCACCAAAATAGAGGAGCAGTATTCCAATAGATTTCCACATCATTCAGCCACTTGAACTTGCTATCCATCATGTTTTTTACTTTATTTATGTTATAGAAATTTGTATTAAATTTTGAAGATAACCCTCATCTTGTGTATGCCATTGCAATAATTTTTTAGAACAAATTCACACCTTTTTGGAGATGTCAGTATAATGTTTTTTGTATATACGTGAGAAAACTCTATGAACAAAAGCTTGGTGGTTTAAGAATATTTTTCTCATATGATCACTGTAATTTTCAGTGAATGAAATTGTAAAATACTTAGGACTTATTACCTACTTGATGTGTGTATTGTTGATTTTCACATGTGTTTCCATATCTCATCTCCTTCAGTTGCAGTTTGTAATTATAGATGTTTTTGTATGTTTTTATCAGTCTCTTGATATGTTTATGTGTTTTTTCAACTTTTATTAGTCCCACATAGTAGGCTTTCTTGATGAAATATAAATAATGATAGTGTAAATAGCATCACTTATAAAAATTACCTTCCATGATATTTCAGTAAGATTATTGTAAGTCTAGACATAGCCTTCTCTTGTTGAAACATTGTCAAATTTCTCCTTGTGTTATTTTTTACCAAAAGCAGTGGATTGTTTCCTTGCAGACCCACTGTATCTTCTTCTATTTCACACTTTCTTCTCTTTATAGGCTAAAAACTTGCCTTTTTTCTACCACATTAGGATTCAATACCCTCATCAGTGTGACAATGAGCTTGATTGAAATCACTTTTCAGTGATTGGGGGTTTAAGCCACCTACCAACCTTATAATCCAAATCATTAAATTTCCTTAGAGCTTAGGATGTTACTGTTCAAGCACTTGGAAGTAGTCCAAGTGCTGATTCCAACGCTAACACACTCTATGATATTATAAAGGAAAAATATTTGTGCGTGGGGATGTCGAAGAGGAATTTCATCATTATTTTTTAGTTTATTTTTTTGTAATAAATTTTAACTTCTTTTTGTAAGCAGAAGTGAAGGTTTTTGTAATTAAGATATAATTATTAAATTTTTTAGTATTGTGTTGATATGAATTAGTTTGTAGGCATATTTCAAGTTCAGGAAAGGCCCCTCAACTCAACGATCATTTTGGTTTTATTGATAGAACATTGTTAGTAGGAAAATATTTAGTTTCCTTTCATATAATTATATTGGATTTCAGATTTTATTTGATGATTTTATTTCAGTTTTCACTAAATTTGTATTTCACACATTATTTTTCTTAGATTTAATACTTTTCTTCCAAATCTATTAGTATAATAGCTTTAATACTTTGTGACAAGACGTGAATTGATTTTCTCAGTTTTAAGAGTTAAATCAATTCTTAGTTTGTTTCTTATCATATTTCAGTACTTAATTTTTGAACCAAAATAGGTATTAGATTCCAATACCAAAAAATTGTAGCCTGTAGTTTAGTACCGAAAATATGTAGCTTGCAGGTTCCTTCTTACATTCAGAACTCAAGTTTTGTACTAGATTGGAGTATTGAAAAGTTTGTAGTGTTAAAATTATGCAACTGTACTCAAATTCCATTTTGGACAGCTCAAATGGTCAATATCATAATTTCATTAGATTCCTCTTTTCAAGAGGACCAAAATTGATCTATATATCGCCCCAATAGGTTAAGTGAACGTTAAATTATGAATTATTTTATTTATTGATGAAAAAGAATGGGTCCGCCTAAGCACATGTGGATTTAGTCAAACCCCCAAGTGGTCCCTCACAAAAGTTATAAATAGAAGCGACTTCAAGCTCATTGTCACACATTCGCTCATGAAATTTTTTTCTTTCTCTCTTTGTCTTTGTTCTTTTATTATGTTTTGGCTTGCATAGGTTTGACAGAAGAAGCTCGTGAAAGGTATAGGATCACAAGCGAGAGGCTCTCTCTAAACTAGGGCTTCTAGGCCATAGCCATAGGCACAAAACTATAGAAATCGGGCTATAGCCATGGACATCACATGGAAAGGTAGCGGCTAAGCTATTATAGCTACAGGCTCAACATTTTAAGGTCACATCTAGGGTTCCTGGGCTAGATTGTGTTGATTAGGACCTCAAAAACGGGCACAACGAGTCTAGGTAGCAGTCAGGGAAGCTTCAGCCACATGCACAATATTTTGAGGTCGCAACTAAGGTTTTTTCTGGGAAGATCTGAGTTGTTCCATATTCAGTTGCTTGTGTAGTGTCTCCAGACATTATTCGCTCAATCACAAATTTTTGCGATCAGTATTTGACAGCATCCTGGATTTAGATCTAGGAATTTTAGATTGATATCACTTGACTTTAGCGATCTATTAGATTCATTTTCTTGATGTTTTAGATATATAGATCTACTCTACATATTTCCACTACAAGATGTATCTATATTTCTCACTCAATATGAGAATTTTTCATCAGTATGATACAACTAGTGTAAGTGCATTTTAGTTCTTAGATTTAGGTTCCTTCAATAGAAGTATATTTATGGTATTATTGTGCATATGCTAGTTGTTTTCTAAATCGTGAAAATATGGATCTATGGATCATTGTACTCTTTTTTTTTGAATCATTTGATGATGATATAAGAAGAATAATTTTCAAGGGTTTTCCCCATAGAGGGTTTTTCCATGGTCTCGGACCAATACGGTGTCTTTATGTGTGCATGATTTTCTTATTATGTTCCTTTATGTTCCACTGCTTAAATGATGATGAAGTTATTTTTATTTATACATAGTTTCATATGTGGATGGTTAATAATGCATATCTGAATAATGATATAATGATGTGGGGTGAACTTAACATGTTATTGAAGAAATGCAACTATCAAAGCTAATGCAACCATATGGCCACAAATACTCAATGCATAGACCCAAAACTTAGTCTGCCCAGATCCCAAGATTTATTCTAACATAAAGTGTGATTTAAATTTTAAACACACCCCACATATTTTCATTAGATCTCTTATGTATATTTTTGAATCCATTTTCTATTATCGAAACCAAATATGTGGCATTTCAGATTAAAACCCAAATACCTTACTTCATCGCCCTTTTCTACTTTTTTCACGTGACCGATACACGTTTACCGACCTTCTCCACATTTTCTTATCACCATATCGCAAATTTAAGATTCATTGCAAATCGGCCCATTGCAATATTGCAATTTTAGGATTTATTGCAAATTAGCCCATCACAGTATTGCAAATTTAAAACTTTAACCTCATCGTGCATCGCACATAACATATATCGCAATGTTTGCGATTTTTTGATTTATCGCATGTTGCACATTTTAACAAATAGTAATAACAAGGCTCTTTCACCCGATTACAATATGCAAATAAAATCTTCAGATGACACATGGCTCCCTATCGTAGTCTCCAGATCCTTTAACGACCTCATTTCTCCAGTTGCGATATGGCTTCTCGGTCGTCCATATTCCACTATATTTTTGCGATGCAATCTTGACCATTCACCTTCCACTTCATTTCTACAATAGGATCTTAACCATCCATCACTCTCGCTTCAGATCTGTGATATGATCTCGTTCATCCATCCAACATGCTTCATTTCTGTGATCTAATCTTGACCATCCATTCCACCATCACACTTTTGCTTATTCTCTGAGATTGATATGCTTCCATTGTGACCTAACTGTGGCATATTTCCATCAAAGGCCTGTCGATACTCTGTTTCACCCAACGATCCAATTCTTCGCCATGCTTCTTCTGGTTTTCTTCAATTTCTCAGTTTCTCTGACACGGTCCACAAGTTCCATTGATAAATCCTTGAAGGATCTAACCAAATTTTGATCCATCCAAAAGCATGCAATTCAACATGTGTTCAACCTAGAATCTGAGCAAGTTGTTTCTCCGTCATGACTCTAATGCGAGATGTGAGAGACTAACATAAAATATAAACCACATTTTACAGGATAACAACCACAGAAATTCAACCCTGAAACATAACTCACAGAGGTTTCTTCTGTAGATCATTTGATCATAGAATAAGTAAATGATATTAATCAATCTCGTCTCGGGCTCAAGGATTCCAATTAAAAAGGTTTCCTTCCTACTTCAAAACCTATAGACAAAGCTTTATTCATCCATAATATAACCTTTCTAACAGATTATAATAGGAATTAACATCACATGTAAAAACTAATATGTAGAGGTCTAATTCCCACACACAAATAGAGAATTTTCAATAAATCTCAGAAACATACATAAGCTATACAAAGCTTCCACATAGCCTGCGTAGGCCTAATCTCATTCCTTTGGCCCTTTTGAGTCTTCGTCCTTAATTGGCCTTTGCACACTTCTTATCACACCAACCTCACTCTATTTTCTTCCTACCTAATCCCCCCTCGAATGTCTTCAAGGCATATAATATTTACAATGAAAGGATTATGAAATAATTTCAGTTCAGAACCTATAAAATCTCCTCACCAAACTCCTAAAATCCCTAACTCAACCTGCAAGAGATATTTCAGCTCCATACAATATGCATGAAACTTGTAACACCTAAGATCTCAAATGTTCTCACACATTCGAGAAAAATAAAAAATTAATCATCATTTTAATAAATTAAACATTTGGGAATCTGTCCCTTCATAAAATAAACCTTCCCCTTAGGTTTCTTCAAAAATGAATTTATGGAGTAGGATGCTCCTGCATCAAAAGAAAAGAACAATGTAGCCCTATGTAAAATTAACATGGTTTCAGAGCTGAGCTAAAGAAAATTCATGAAGATCACCCCCTTAGAGACACCTTTATGGAAGCAAGAAGAGGATAGTAAAGACATAAAATAATTCTAGGGTATGAAGAAAACCCTAGGTAGTTATTGGATAAGGATGTGATAGTGAGAGTTTTAGATAAATCCTGGCTTATGGTAAAGTCTTGAGCTTTGATCTTGGGATAAATTTGACAGATGACCTGGTTGATTGAAGGAAACATTGTTTTATGGTCTATGGATGGATATTGAAGGTTGTTTCAAGAGGGAGATGATCATCTCTCATTTAAGATAAGTATCCCTACTTATGACCTTAATTTTGTTTATACTTATGGATCTGATGATTATTATTTCTAGTCATAGATTTTTGAATGTATATTTGAGTACCTGGATATGTCTAACCTCCTTGACGAGATGTGATGAGTGGGTCCCTCTTGAGGATAGTTTGAAATACATGAAATATTTATAGATATATAAGAGGTAAAGAGGCACTTGAGCACTACAAGATACCTATGTAAAGGTGCATATATAATACCACAAGGTATGCATGGTATATTTCATTACAGTTGTAACATTGATGGATAGGTTAGCCCTATGGTATGTTGAGAATGTCTCCTTCCCAAGTGGCTCTCGCATGTAAAAGTGATATTTGGATTCATGGTGACGAAATGGTGCACCTACTATTGAACATTCTGATCAGGATAATTGATTATATGAGACTTCTTAGTGGTGATCCTTTGATATGAATTCCCTAACGTGATGGATTGACTAGACATAAATGATATTATGTTCATGATCTTTGAAGTGTGATGCCCCACCTGTTCACTAACCTATCATGGAAATTAAACCCCTGATGAAAAGTTGATGTCAAGATGAAAATGTTATGTACTCCAAATCAAGGGATCTCTAACATGTCATGTCATTATAGACTGATTTCCGAAGTTGCTAGAATTGAACATGAAATCAGATGATCACTTGGAAGATGTCAGTTTTGGTATGTGTTGTAGATAACAATAAGATATGTGAGAAGGAAAATTTCATATGTTTGAACCAAACTTGCATTTTCATGTGACCAAGACATTCATATGAATATGTCACAATGTTTTTGGCACAAAATTTTGACATGATTTGGCTAATTGATAAACTGTGTTTGGATATTTTGACATGATGCTTAATGATTGAGATATGTATATAATTATAGATCTTACCATGATCGCACATTTGGATTTGTCATAATTTTATTTGGTGATTGTTTATTTTCATTGATGACAATTCTATGTGGGCATAGTAACCATCAATGTCTATTGTGAGTATTCATAATTATGGTTATGTATTGGCCACCTTGTTCCTAGTATAATGGTTTTTGTAACTCAATATGAATATGGAAAATGGATGAATTAACCTTGATGTATCCACTAGCATCTAGTAACAAAAATGACTTGTAATGGCATGTTTGATGACTAACCTATTTATTTGACAATAAATGAAGTCAAGACTTGATATGAGCTCTACCTATCATTGGTTGAAAGAATTGATACTATGATATCAATGTATTTGATAATAGTTTTTGTCTAGATCCTAAACTCTGATGAAATGATTTTTTTGACACAACAATGATTTATTTAAGGCTGAGTATTTTTAATTAGTAAGACATTATGCTTACAGAGAGCGTTGCATGATGCAAGCTCCCCAATTCAAAATTTTCCATACTTGTTAGTTATATGATGAAGTAAAGATAATGATTTCCAATGTATGGCCTTGATTTTGAGTATACATACTGATGAATTACCCTTGACAGGTGATGAGCCTATAACGATTTTGGTTATATGGATATGGCTTATAAAGCTCGAAATAATGTAGCATGGTATGCTGAATCGATTTCTCAAATTTGAGAAATAAATCCTATATTGCAAATCTATTGATAGAATGTCTGTGTAATGGAAATTTAAATCCTTGGACTCTCTACGTTAAAGTTAAAAAGTTGTTTAACTTGACATGGCATTTAATAGTTTATTGAAGCATTGATGTTCTATTTTGAACATACATCCATATATGATGTGTCTAGAATAGGATTAAACTCATGATTGAGCTGCTTCATTCAAAATTTCTACCAACATCCTTTTTTCAATATCTGCATAAAACGTCTACTTTTAAAGGTTGCGATATTTCTCCCATGACATGTAGCTGCATGAATGAATTTATGATTTTTTAGATTATTATTTATGAGCACATTTGGATGTTTCCTTCATATGATATCTACCATGATATATTAGATGAGAGGTCCAAAGCACGTCCGAGTTTGGGTACAATGTTGCTAGCATGATTCGCTGTGGGGAAGAATGTAGAAGCTCCTTGGAGAGCTGTATAAGCATGATCTAGATAAGACATGGATACACTGTGATGACATATAGTCCCATATATATATAGTTGGGACAGTGATTTCTCCACTTTTTTTGAGATAATGCAGAAAAGCTTAGGCTTGTATTTGACACCTCTATGAGAGGGAGGATTATTATGGTATCTTGTTGTAATTTATATGATTATGTATGTTCTAACATAACATTTGACTTTATTTCATGTATGAACATGAATAAACTGCTATTGAAACAAGCATATACCAGATGTGAGTAAGTTGAGATCAACATTGATCGAGGACACTGAGAAAACTCTTCCTCATTGTTTGAGCTCCTAGGATGAGGAATTGAGATAGAGGGCTCCTGGGGTTGAGGGAACTTTTTACAATAGGGTTTATTCCCTATATTGTACCCATAGGGTTAGATATGATGCTCCCCTATCTTCATAGGATCAGAGAATGTTTCTCCACTAATTGGTCTCTGCATATTATACCCCAGTTAGCATCATACCCACAAGCAAGGCTTTTTGGGAATACCGCTCCTTGTTTGGCCAACGATTTGAGAGTCTTCTTAGGGTGTACAACCCAAGTCGATTATGACGAAGGTATTTTAACACATGACTTTTCAAGCTCATTGATGGGAAGATCAATAGGAAATAGGATGGGTCGAGATAACCCTATGCAGTTCTGGGTTGAGATTGAGCTCTCGATGTGATTTAGGGGTCGATATGGGTTCCCTTGTGTGGATGGATATCCTATTTATAGATATGGGGTTGTAGGGGTATAACTCCCCATTGAGATTTCGGGTCGATATGTGCTCCCTGATGCGGTCAGAGGTTGAGAGGTGCTCCCTCATGATATGCTCTCTAATGATTGATGAAAATATCCTGATTATTAGCCCACTGGCATAGATTCCAAATGATATCCTCGTAAAAAAATGGTGTTAGCCTAAGATACCCTCCGGTGACAAAATATTCTTCTTCTAGATCAGATAATTTTCAACATACGAGAAGTAAAAATTAAGAGATAAGTCGAAATAAGCATGAGAAGTACATTGATGATTTGTAATGAGAAAGGTTCACAACATGACGAATATATAATAGAGATGATCAGTGACAATATTTGATGATGCATGAAGATAACATAATGGAATATTAATCGATGAATAAATATCGACAAGTGGAATTATCCCTTGTTGAAAGGGAGTGTTAAAATAGTGCATTTGTGGTCAAATTCCACTTTGGACAACTCATATGGTCGATATCATAATTGCTTGACATGCCCATTTTGTTGCTACTCGGTTTTGAGTTTCCTACATTCAACATTGGAAGTTAGGAGATATTAAAATCTAGTGGAGTGTAACCTTGTCCAAGGACTTTGATACCTTTTGCAAGGAAACAAGGATCAAGAGGGTGATAATAATGGGGTTGTAGAGTAACAAATCCATCATTGAGATAAATAAAACCATGATCCATGACATGGAGGTACCCATGTGTCTTTAAGCCAAATATTGCAACACAATTGTCTATATATTGAACCGATGTCCTCATAGGATCTTGAAGGGAAAAAACCAAAGAAATATTTTGTTGGTGAGAAGCCTCAAGTATTACATTTTTTTTTGTCCAATCATATATTCATATTCATGATGAGAAAAGGAATGGTCTACCCTTGAACATAAAGGTGATATTTGTTGGATAGAGTAATACATCCAAGGCCTATAGGATCTAAATTAAAGTGCAATTGAAGACATTAGTGAGAAAGGATATTAAGTTTGATGAGGATGAGCAAGGATATGAAGTTTGATGAGGATGAACGGTCCTCAAAATCATAAAAACATCTTATAGTGATTAATGAATTCGAAAATCTTGTTCCAAATTCTATTCTAAAATTGAAAAATAAATCAAAATCATATCAACAAGATTCTAGTAAAGGAACAAAGACCTCATTACTTACTATTCGAAACTGGAAATGCAAAAACAAAAGATTTAATTAAGTTCAAAAACCTTTGAAACCACTATGAATGTAACAAAACAAGATCAGTAAGTCTTGATGAAGACTCCAGTTAGCATGATGGTGATGGATTTTTCATTTTTTCATAAATAAGATTCTCAATAGTTAGTACTCTACTTAAATCCATTCCATACACAGGTTTCCTCTTGAAACACAATGTGTTCAACCATGCTATGGCTACAACCTTTTTTCTTGCCTGCCTTAATCTCTTTTCCTGAAGACCATGTTGGATCTCCTCAAAGATGTTTCTTTTGTGCCTTTGTTCTTTCCTTTAAATATGGTGACCTAATTATTCATATCTTAAATTACCAATCTCTTGAATTAGTGAGGAGAGAGTTGCAATATTTTTCATGTGATCATACTCCCATGAGTTCATCAAAAATTCTAGCTAAGAGAAAATCAGACTCATTCCCACTAAATCAATAGATGAGAATGGTACACCTTTGAGTATGGAGAAACTACCTGAACATACTCATTTCTCAAGTGCCAAAAAATAAAATGAGCATATAAGCAACTACCTTCAAACATATCTAAATGTTTACACAACTTACATAGCTGCATTAAAAAAATAATGTTATCAAGATAATTGAAATGATCCCATGTTGACTATCATTTATGAACTCGCAATAAAATCCTCATACAAGATGCACTATCTTTTTGGCAACTTGCACTATATTACATGTTCATATTTATTTGGAAGTTTTTTCTCCACATCTTGTTTCATGGGATGTAGTATGAAAGGCTTCAATATATTTTGTAAATGATAAAATTATTTTATTTCCTCTCCCCTATTCTAGATATTGGGTTACAAAACTAGTTTTCAAATCATGCTATGACTAAGAGAGATGAAGCATAAAAAAATGCACCATGGACCAAAGTTCCATAAAATCACTCTGAAGCGGACTTCAAATTTTTAATTAGGTGAACCACATATAAAATAATATATTTTCATTTCTTTCGTTTAAAAACATGGGCATCTGGTATCACAAGTCTATATGTTGTGATGTACCATTGTATTCTTTCAAAGCTTGAAATCTCATAAACAACCTTCTCAAGTGTAGTTGTTGCTGCAACAGTTGCCTCAAGCCACAAGATATTATTTCCCCCCTTACTATCTTTGGTTATTTTCTCTTAAGGGCCCTTCGAGCTTCCTTCAATATTATGAAATTTCTCTTGGGCTTCCCTATATGCATCAAAAACCTTCACTTAAACATCTTCTACTGCCTCTATTATCAAATTTACAATAGTTTGGACAGACGTCATCGCACCATGAAAGGATTGCTACACTTTTCATATGAATAGATGAACAAACTCTTAGTGAGACTTCAAACATTGATGATTTTTAAAAATTATTGAGGGGATTTTCCAATACAACACCATACCCAACATATTCATGGTAATCTTGGATGATATTTATGGAATTAATGAGATTGGAAATAGGGCTCTCATAATGGCATCAAATTCAACATATAAACAAATCTATCTAGGTTTATACAATAATTAAACTCATCTAAACGTGGTACAAAAGTCCCTTCAGCTCATCCAAAGCAAGGTATTTCTAATTTCTTCCATCATCTGAGTGAATTTCAGTTCTTTGTGCCCATATTGATCTTAAGTTCTTAATTATCTGAATAAATTCACTAACTTCTGCAATTTACCATAGTCAAACTACATAAGTCACCTATCAGGAAAGAACAACTACCTTCACACAATAACATGTCTAAGAGGTTAAGAAGCACAATGAGCTCTTTTATAAAATTATCTTGTAGGGTTGAACGAAATACAAAATAAAAGTGGTAGAGGTGCTCCTGCAGCTGGAATTACAAAGACGAAATATTTAATTAAGTTCAACAACCTTTGACACCACTATGAATGTAACAAAATAAGATCAGTAAGCCTTGATGAATACTCCATATAGCATGATGGATTTTTCCTTTTATCATAAACAAGATGCTCAACAGTTAGGACTCTCCTTAAATCCATTCCATACATAGGTTTCCTCTTGCAAACTTGTGTGTTAAACCATGCTATGGCTGCAACCCTTACTCTTGCCTTCCTTAATTTCTCTTCTTGGAGAGCATGTTATATCTCCTCAAAGATGTTTCTTCTGTGCCTTGGTTATTTCCTATAAACAAGGTGGCCTAATTCTTCATGTCTTAAATTACCAATCTTCTAAATTAGTGAGGAGAGAGTTGCAATCTTTGTCATGTGATCATACTCCCATGATTTCATCACACATTCTAGCTAAGATAAAACTAGATCCATTCCCACTAAATCAATAGATGAGAATGGTACACCTTTGAGTATGGATAAATTACCTAAACATACTTGTTGCTCAAGTCCCAACAAATAAAATTATAATATACGTGACATTCCTTCAAACATATCTAATTGTTTACACAACTTACATAGCTGCATCAAAACATTAATGTGATCAATAGAGTTGAAATTAGATCACGTTTCATGTGTTTATGCACTTGCAATAAATTCCTCATACAAGTTGCACTATATTTATGACAACTTGAAGTATATTAAATGTTCATATTTATTTTTAAGTTGTTTCTCCACATCTTGTTTCAGGGAATGTAATATGAAAGTATGAAATACATTGTGTAAATTATCAAAAAAATTATTCACTTTTTCTTCCTCATACAAGTTGCACTATATTTATGACAACTTGAAGTATATTACATGTTCATATTTATTTTTAAGTTGTTACATATTGTTTCAGGGAACGTAATATGAAAGTATGAAATACATTGTGTAAATTATCAAAAAAATTATACACTTGTTCTTGTCTCTCCCATATGCCAGATATTGGGTTACAAAACCAATATTTAAATCCTACTAAGGCATAAAAAAATGCAACGAGGACCAAATTTCCATAAGTTCACTCTAAAGTTGACTTTCAATTTTTAATCAGGTGAAGCCCATCTAAAATAAGATATTTTCATTTCTTTTGTTTAAAAACTTGGGAATCTTGTATCACGATTATATATGTTGTGATGTACCACTATATGATTTCAAAGCTTGAACTATCAAAATCAGCCTTCTCAAGTGCAATTGTTGTTGTAATAGCTGCCTGAAGCCACAAGATATTATTTTCCACCTTACTGTCTTTGGTGATTTTCTCTTGGGGCCCTTCAACCTTCTTGCAATCTTATGAAATTTCTCTTGGCATTCCCTATCGACATCAACTACCTTCACTTCAACATCTTCTACTAACTCTATTTTCAAATTTATAATAGTTTGGACAGAGTTCATCGCACCATAAAAGGATTCCATTTGGTCAAACTGTGTTTCATTCGACTGAGAATAAGCTATTACATCTATGATGGTAATTCATTCTTTCTTTCATTCTGGTGTTGATGTATAGTGGAGCCAGAAGCTTCAAGACTGCCACCTTTATATTAAGGATCTTCATCTTTATCGCTGCTATTTACCTCTTTGTCCACCTTTGTTGGGAATAATGTTTGAGTTACCTTAGCATTCTATTTATTTTTCTTTGATTCATCGTCAATACTATATGGTCTCTTTTCCTTATTGCTTTTAAAGTCACGATTACCCTTACTACCCCAGATATTTGAAGGGAATATTTCTTTCAGTGGATTCTTTCAAAGTTGTTTCATATATGGACACTGATGAAGGTCGCAAGTAGGGTTAGTCCAACAATCATTACAATTCCTCATGATTGATTTCTGTTGTGTGCCCATACTTTCATTCTTAATTTCATAGAATTCCTGAAAGGTCAGGGCTGCCCAAGTGCCAATTTTTAGTGATTGATCCTCCCTCCAATAATCTAGATTCCAAAGTATCTTTTTTATGTTTTGGTGGTCCATAATTTGTTATTAGAAATATCTTTAACTAGAAATACCTTTAACTACATATTCACTACTTTCATTGGCACAAATATTGTCTTTTATATCGTCTCTATGGAATTCAAGACAAAAGAAAATGAGATATTTATCCAAGCAACTATTGGCCTTAAATTACCTCCCAAAACATTGGGAAATTTTAGCAAAGAAATGTGAGGTAGCCATGATGAAACTAATATTGATAGAAATGATAACATGCAGCTTGAAGATGTGCCAATGAATGGAATGTTTTATGTTTCGAATATTGGTCACCAAAGAGGAATTTGGACAGACTCCTACACATATTGTTGCATATTACACAACTAAATTTAGGGGAAAAAGGATTCAGAGGGAAAGGGATCACATGCACACATGATGAAAAATGCATTTGAACCAAACGTCCTTTTTCTGAGTAGGAAAAGTTGTCAATCTACAAATTCCATTTAGAAAGAAAGTAGACAAGAGCAAAGGCTTCCATGGGAAGCCATGCAATTTTATTTTAAGGATGGATAATTTTTTCCATTTTTTTGTCTACATCTCTTGCTCTCAATTACTAAATATATATCAAATGGGCCTTTAGATTTAGCCTAGTTTTTGTTGCATGGATAGACTCCATGGAACAAAACTTGTCAATCTACAAATTCCATTTAGAAAGAAAGTAGACAAGAGCAAAGGCTTCCATGGGAAGCCATGCAATTTTATTTTAAGGATGGATAATTTTTTCCATTATTTTTTTTGTCTACATCGCTTGCTCTCATTTATTAAATATATATCCAATGGGCCTTTAGCTTTAGCCTAGTTTGGGTTGCATGGATAGACTCCTGCAACAAATATTGGATGCCTGAATTCACTAGAAAAGGCAGGGAATGAAATGTTTGTGTTTGAAGTGGAAATTTATGTTGAAAGTTAGATGGGAGGATGATAAACAAGACAATCAAAAATTACAAGAAGGATACAATCATATGAGATATCAACTTCAAGTCCTCTGTAATATTGTAAAGGAAAATACCGGCACTAATTTCTAGGACATTATTTGTGCTATAGTGCCATGTGAGTGAATTTATAAGAAACTTGCATCTGAGATGGAAAAATCAATTAATAAGTTCAATGTAGATTTTGGTGGACAATTCATAAATTTTAGAACATATTCATCCTTTGTTAGAGCATGTGCCTCATGTGGAAATGTTTTTCATGATGGCACCAATCATACTACTTGTAACAAGGGATTTTTATGATTAAGAAGGATCCAGACACAATAGGTTGCACTCAATAAAAGACAACGTATAGAAAGGTGGAACCAGACCTGCTACACACCAGGGTTCTTAGCTTATTATAAGGGTATTCCTACACTAGAGTTATATAAACTTGCACAAAATAAAGGATATTCATTAGGTGGTGCAATTTAAATGTTGTAAACTCTTATAATTTTGAGGTTCCTTGGATCATCTTTATCATCAAAAGATGGGGACAATTTTTTAGATCAAATGTATTACCTCTTTGCAACCTATAGTTCGAATGTTTTTGTTAGATATTATGTTAATAAGAAGCAATGACAACATCATTTCAGGACGTATTTCATACTAGAATATTCGGTTCTTCAAAATTGATCACCCACTTGTTTTCAAAATTATCATACACAATAATAAAAAGGTTATTACAATGGATATTTCTACAAATATTGTTCAATGCATGTTGGTAATGGATTTAATGGTGAGTTGATAGTGCAGGTAAATCCAAATCCTAATGAAGAGGAATATTTGGTAGGGCTAGTTCATGTTCATAAGTCTCTTCACATGTTTTCTATATTTTTACCTATAATTGATATCACTAAGAACTTCAACTTGTTTAGAGGAAGGGAACAAAATGGTACATACATAATAGAGGGAAATTTTATTATGACCTCAACAATAGATGCAAGAGAAATATTAACGCAGTCCCTTGAAGTTCATAGGAGTGTATATGGACTATTCCTTGTGGCTGCTTTTGACGTCGATAAAACCTCAACAATGGTCAATGAGGAACACACTCAAGAAAAGAAACAAATACTGTAGAATCCACACGGTAGCACATGGTTCCTTATTTTCCTTCTTATGTTCCTTTTGGTACATTTTTTTCTTTTAGAATTAAGGGAGAAGTTTCACTCACACTCTATGAGATCATACAAGTCTTGATTTCTAAACTATGGAGGAAACTTGACCAAGGGAATGGACGTCATTAAGAAAATGTTATTTGAGCCAAGTGATTCAGTGTAGCATAGTTTTTTATGGCTTATAGAATACGTGGGAATATAGAGTTAGAGAATTATGCAGTAGAATGTTTTGTTGAGTTGGAACCCCATGACTCTGTCACATATGTACCACTTTCAAGCATCTATGTGGTAGCTAACATGTGCGAATATGTTGCAAGGGTAAAAAAAGTGATGAAATACCAGGGCTTGAAAAAGGATCTTGGGAAAAAGTAGACTAATGTAAATAAGTCAAATAACATCGCATATGAATTCATTTTAGATAATAGTTCACATCCCTAGATAGAAGACACATCAAATAATGGAGAGTTTTCTAAATAGATGAGGGATGCAGTATATACACCTAGTACAGATTTTGTGCTACATGATATCAGCAAAAAACTGGAAACAAAAGTTAAGGAGAAAAACTGAAAGGTCTTTGCTTCTTAGCAGATCAAAAAGAAGTTTGCATGAGTTAGAGGTGTGGATATGGAATTCCTCAATCAACAGTTCCACGTGTAGTCACCCAAATACAAGCCAAAATGCAGGGTAACATGATCACCAATCATCAACTTCAAGGCTCATAGGTTGTAGTTGTTGTAAGGAAAATAATACTAAGTTACCATTCAATGATGTCGTCTATAATTTCTTCCTTAAATTCTACAATAGAAAGGGAAACTAAGATGCAGGGCTCTCTCACCCGCTGAACTTGACCTTTTAGTTGAATCAATTACCAAAATTCTTTAGTTTTCTTTAGCAATGGGTGAGAGAAATCATTTCAATAAACAAATTTTGAATTCCAGATTAATGTAGTTTTGGCCTCATACTAGTGAGATACTCTTAACCTTGCAAGTTGCTACCATGTATAAGAGTTTGGGTGAATATAGAAGGTCTGGAACTTTAAACTCTCAAAAAATTCATTCGGGGAGACACCTTGAGAATTTATTCCTTGGATCGAGATTAGCACCAATAATTAGCAGCCACACTATTCAATCGGATATGAAAAACATTGAATCTGCAGTAACTGTGTGAGCCCCAACAACTATGTCATTTCTAATGACGAAGGGCCACACCGCATATCAACACCAATAATATTTATCTAAAGTAAATATTGGAGCTCTAGTTGCAATTCTTCCTAATAAACATAAGAAACAAGTTTCACAACACATTCCTTGGCATGTAGATATTACTCAATCTTGAGGGCATCTTCCCACCACAAGATTTTGAGCTACTACCTAGCAAATTCAATTCTTTTTTTTGGTTGTCAGTATTCTATGAATGTATATCAATGGTGTTCCTTTTGTTTATTCCTTTTAGTTTGAAATGGTTTGTGTGTATTTATGAAGACTAAGTTAATGTTCATGCTAAGGGAAATTTTTTTAATTATTGTTGACCATTTATTTTCAATGATTTTGTGTTGCATGGGTATTTGCAGCAGACCACTTCACATAAAATTTATGGTTATATTTAAGGTATTCCTGTCACTTTATTACTAGTATTTATATAATAAAAATGTTTCCTTTCAAATTTGAAGACATCATATCAATATCTTTATTCTTCCCACATTATTCCTATGTTGGCTATAGGAGAAAGATGAGATTGATAAGCAAGAAGTAGGGGAAGGAGAGAAGGTTAAATATGGAAACTCAACTGATGTAGCAACTAATTCCTCCAATACCTATTGCAACTGTTCATGGAAAAACAAGTGTGTAATATGAGAATGAAACAGATACTCTTGTTAAAACAACCTTGCGAGATGCATACAAGTTAGCTTCCACCACCAATAAAGATATGGGAAAGAATGTTGAAAATGAAAACTTGTATGTATCTAGTTCGATTCACTTAGAATAATCAATCAAATGTACTACAATTAAGATTTTGTTAGTTCAACCTATACATTTATATCCAATCTATTGTTTTGTAATATTGACCATATCTATTAAGCTGCCTTTTCTATCGGAAATACACAAGTTTTTATTTTAACATGAAGTATTCTAAGAAATATTGTACACAATTTTTTATGTACTTTATTGAATTGTCTATCACATAGTAAAACTATATTTTTTTAGTACCAAAATCATTTTATGAAAATCAATGAAATTCATTGCTTCATTTGGAAGGCCTTTGTGCAGCTTCAAAAACCTAAAATATTGAATGAGAAGGATAGCATAAAGCTTCATGGATAGAGAAAATAATTAGGAAGATGAGTTCTCTAGGTATTATTGATATTTGAACAAGACCACTAGTTGCAGTGGATTGTAAATATTTATAGTTGTCTATCAAGCTTCAGAAAAACACTTATCCTTTTTTGATTGATTACTGAATGATGGATTTGTTATTTCTACTTGTTGCTCTTTCTTGAAGTTTTTGTGCTAACTAGTTTGAACTAATTGAGGATCAAACATTGGTGGTATTTTTCTAATATGTTAAATTATTGTTTGTATTGAATCAAGTATTTGTTGTAAAAGATCAATCAATGTGTTATATATTGGAAATTATAAGTATGGTAAATATGGGAAAAATATTGGTTCTTTGCATGTAAATCTGCAAAATAGATCAAAACTACTCTAATTTTATCATTTCATTATAATGATCACTGATGTTTTGAGTTTGAGTAATTGAGGGTGGCCACAAGTGATCCCTTAAATTGGAAGTTTGGTGTTGGAATTCAGTGTGGATTTTTCATTCAGTAATCACATAGAAACTGGAATATAAAAGTTACATTCCAAAATAATCCTATTTGGGGGATTACTAGTGGTGATTGCTACATATTTTCGATGTTGGAAATTTGCTCCAAATCATAGCTAATATATTGTACCACAGGTTAGGAACATAATGGGAAGGGAATTGTCTTTGCAATTTATCCACTTATACTGTATTGATCCATAAATATAAGTAAAACATTATTAATTTGACATACACTAGTTGGCTTATTCATATGTGATAATGGACCCAAATAGTAGCTCTTATTTGAATAAATGCTCATCAAAGTTGGAGATTCTTGATATCATCAACCTTCAGCCCTGGACTTATTCACTTAGCCTTCTACATTATCTGGTTATATACATGTATACAAGGATATCCTATTATTGTATTATTTTTATTTCATTTCATTTTATTCTAGACATAACTTTGGGATTTTCTAGGAGTTTTGTTTTCACTCCCACACTGTATAAGTAATATACAAATTGAGATTTTTAGCATTTAACTTAGTTGGGATGATTGTGTCTAAGCTTTCATTGAAGTTGTATTACTAAGGTGTTATTTTATATGGGGACATTTTATTTTCTTTGTTTATACAGATCATCTAGCCACATAGTGGCCACTATTGGCCAATTGAAGAAAACTTGTTTGAGTTTCTTGCTTTTGTGGGGAAAAATGGCATTCACAATATTTCTTTTTTGAGGTATATATCATATAAATCCTTTACAGTTTACTTTAGTTTATATTCTAGTGTCCATCGTCTTTCATGTCTTATACTTGCATTGTATCTTCTTTCTTTTTCAAAAAGGGAACTCAGTATTTGTTAGCCCAAGTATGTCAGTGATCAAATGACTCTTTCAGTTGTTTTCCATCAAGTCATAGTTCAAAATTTTTACTTTTTCGAACCAGTTCTCAAAAATAATTTTGGTCACTAAAGAGGTCTGAATCATGTTTTCTGCTCCTTCATTCCATTCATTTCTACCATTGTCAAGGCCATCATCATCAGTAGTTTGAAGGTCACCATATTCATCAATACTATTCAATAGGTCTAGGGTTCTGTAATTTCATTCCATTTAGGTCAAGTCTAGGTTCACCCCTTCTTTTGGAAAAATCATCAAATTTTCACTATAAATGGTAGTGGCCCTCCACTTCATCCATAAAACCCTAGTAAAGGAACAGACATGATTTTGAATTTCAAATAAAGCCATCTCTCTTGTTTCATATGGCTCAAATTTCGAGAAAAAGTTTTAAAGCTAGTTTTACTATCTCACTATTTCATGTAATTTAGTTTCATTTTCTTATTCTCTTTTAGAGGATAAAGAAATCATTATCCACTACGAGAGCTCCAAGGAGGTCAATTTGACCTATTGTTCCATTCAAATGCAAAGGGAGTCATTCTTAGTTTTTAAAGACATCTCATCTTGTTTGAAAGGGTCATAATCAATATGAAAGTTCAAAGGTCTTCAAAAGCAATCTCATTGTTTCAGGAAAAAGAGAAAATTTGTCTCAAGGTGACATTTCAGAATTCTTGAGGTCAGCTCAAATTTCAGGGAATGCAAAAGAGGTTAAATTCTGCTCTCTCATCTTACTCCAAGCGCCAAAGAGTCACCTTTCATGACAAAAACTTCAAAGAAATTTTATTCTACTTTCTTCCCTTATATGAGAGAGCAGTGTGTTACTTTCCAAGTTGTTCAAAGTGTCAAAGGGTCATTTGCAAATGTTTAAATGTAAATAGTTTTTCGCAAATTTGAAAAAGAGAATTTCATTTCATCCCACGTGAAGGAGTAAAAGTCATTGTCAAATTTGCAAAAAAAAAAAGGATTTAAAAATGTTTTTGTAAATATTAAAGGGAAAGAAACCTCACCCTTTATTAGTGTTGTTTGTTTATATATGTAAGAGCCACGTTGATTATCCCTTCTCACTCTTGAAATGTCCTCTCACGAAATCTCAAACAGAAAAGCCACAAATCCTACATTACTGTGGTGAGGACAAAATTCGTGTTATGTTTCTGTTGCAAGGCAGAATTCTATTGTTACGCTTCGTAGAGTGGGAGAAAACGCATGTTACGTTTCTGCTTCAAGGTAGAAATCGATTATTACGCTTCTGGGCAATGCGTTTTAGTGTGTTATGCTCCTGGAAAAGCTTAAATTTAGCGTGTTACGCTTCTGGCAGAGTAGAGACAAGTGTGTTACGTTCCTGTATTGGTTGAGTACAACGTTATCATGCTTCTGCAAGGTCAAAGTTTCCGGCATTTTAAAGCTTCAAACGCTCCAAATTTTTTTTTTCAAATCTTGTCATCTCATCTTTGGTGTGGCCTTTAATAACAAGCAGGCCTTCATCCATTCTAGTATTTGGTTTAATGTTGAGGTTTTAAAGGAAT
The DNA here is from genome assembly GCA_034641835.2 of Pinus albicaulis. Classification (NCBI taxonomy): domain Eukaryota; kingdom Viridiplantae; phylum Streptophyta; class Pinopsida; order Pinales; family Pinaceae; genus Pinus; species Pinus albicaulis. The sequence goes on from CM076581.1 coordinate 1,470,304,397, forward strand.
TTCATCTTCTTTTCTTTTCCTCTCCATGCTTTTCACTGTCTACATATATTTTTTTTTATATGTTGACAAACCCTAACCTACACTTTTCAACATAAACCCCAACCCATCATCAAAACTATGATTCCTATACCCCCATGCTCCATAATCACAAACCTATCCCCATACATCATCCATAACATGAATAAAACCAACAAAACCTCAATTTCTAGATTATTTTACACAGTCAAAACAGTGAAAATGTTGAAAATAGACATGACTGTGTTTTAGGGTTTAGAAGCGCTTTCACTCACCCATTTTCACCCATTCCACTTGAATTGTGGAGCTAGAGAGTCAGGCTACCTTCACAAATTTTATCAAAAAATTTCTCCAACTCCATAACCCTAAAAAATCAAAACATTCTTTCACTATTTTTTTTCCCACGACCTCATTTGGGAAATGACTGTGTTTTAGACATTTGAAAGCCTTTCACTCATCCATTTGCCTTCATTCCACCTTCAACTTGAAGCTAACACACAACACTAGTCCCTCAAATTTTTTCTAGAATTTTTCCAAGCTGAAAGACTTTCCATTTCATCCACCAAACTTGCACCTCCATACACTCTGTCTTTCAAAATTTTCATTCTCATCCACTCATTTCATTGACATCCCAAAGTTTTCATCATTCCAGTGACCAAAACCATGGAAAGTGACAAGAAGAGCTTCAAAGGAGGGTGCCATCTCAGACTTGATCCATTCACCATGTGTGACATCAATGATTCGCCATTGGCCAGAAAATGCTTTCAAAGAACTCAGGGTTTAAAATTTTGTGAAAGGCTAATGGAAGGAAGGTATCATCTTCAGTTATCTAGTCTTTTTGCAACTAGATACAACATGGGAAAGGTCACACTTGCAAGTATGGAGATCACTTTATCACCTAACCTAATTGCTTTAGCTACAGGTACATGATTTCTAAAGCATCATGTTAGAGATGATTCCTTTACATGGATGGATTTATTTTGATTAGTACATCATAAATTAGTAACCCTCCTCGAATGGCAAGCTACAATTTGGGAGAAAAAGCTGAAAACCCAACTATTTTTCATGTTTCTGCCTCCTTTTTGGACCCTCTGTTACACTTTTGAATGACCCTAGGAGAATGGATTTTTGAAGGCCTCCCCGTGGTCCATTTTGGAAAATTAAAGATGTTCTAGAAACTAGACACATGGGGCTAGTTGATTGTTCTTTAAAAAGTGAATTTGGATATCTCAAAGTGCCTTAAAACCACCTCCAAAGTTCTGTTATTCTTCTGCAGTTTGTTTTTAACTTCTTCATTTAGAATTGTTAGAGATTAGCATTAGATTCCTTTAGTACAACTGTCAAGCTCAGAAATGGTCACAAATTCGAGGCTATGAGTTGTAATTAGAGCTATTAGGTTGGTTTTTGTTTCTTTTTATGACAGAATGTGTAATTAATGTAAGGGATAAACACTCCTAGTTTGTATCTAAATTTCAAGGAATGGTTTCTAACTTGCCTATAAACTAGGAAATGACTCATCTCTTACATTTATGACCCATTTGGGATGGGATTTAGACTTGGTGAGGTGTCATGACCTATATTTTCTATAAGTAGACTACTCTCTTTTTTCATGGTAGAGGTTGGATAGTTGTTATTTGCAGTGGAGCTATTGTACAATCTTTTGCTAATGAAATCAAGGACAATGTTGCAGACATAGTGTTGAGACTCCAGTGGTATGCACTTGAGCATTTGTTTTTCTTTGTAAACTCATGATGTTTAATGTTATGTTACTCATCTTCCACATATATGTTTCTTTATGCTAAATCTTATCAGTTTATTGACATAAAACATGCTTTCCATGCACTGTTTTTAATAATATTTTCATGAAATTGTCTTGCTCTTCTGATTAAAGATTTCATTTAAATGCTCATTATTATTCCCTCATATTTCACTCTATACACAATGGAAAATTAATCATTCTTCTTGGCTTACCTACTCGACCTCACCTTTACCTCTGCAACTAAACCTTTGAAATCAAATCAATACCCTAGACTTAGTCTCCTAACTGCCTTTCCAATCCGGAAAAAATAAAACAAACAAAAAACTTAATCTATTGAGCATCATAACTAGTGTAAAAAATTATATCTAGTCATCCCTTTGAATGTAAAGTGACATAGAGAGAGCCCTCTTTGGTCCAGGTAGGGCTAGCTACCTAGGCTAAAAGTTGGTCTATGGTCACCTTTCTCCAATCCTACTCTCAGCATTAGGAAGTTGGGGAGAGTGATAAAAATTTTGGCATCGTTGCCGGGGACCAATTGCTAAACATTCATTGGGAATATTTATCTAATCCTTTGAAAGTTAGACTTGTAGGTGAAAAGCTCTAGTCTTCAAAATAGGTTGAATTATAAGTCCTGAGCCAAAGTATAAAATTCCTATCTTAAGCTAGCTCCTAAAAGACATACTGGGTCAAATCCAAACACAAATCCATCACCAATTGTTTATGATCCTGAGAGTCTTTTTAGAAAACATAAGACCAAGTCTTGGAAGGTTGGAAGAGTTGTTCCTCCACTTGTCAAATAAAATTCTCTACCTACGAGATTTGTTCCAGAAGATTTGATATATAGTCCAGAATCTGAAAAATATTTGTTTAGAACCAAGTCTGAAACATTCATTTCAGAAGCCACCTTTGATCCTTTTGATTTCGAGTCCTTTGCACCATTTTCTGAATCTTTTGAGTCTGAAATCGATAGTAAATTCTGGTCTAATTTTCATAAACTCACGGGGTTGGTAGAAAAAATTCAAGAAACTTTAGAGAAGGTCTATTTTCAATATCAACAGCAGACCTTTGCTCCACGTTTCATTTCACCTTCTTACGGCTAAATCATCAATCCCTCCTTTCATTCTGTCATTGCCTCTCAAAGTTTTCACTCCTTCAGCACCTCTGCCACCTCCTCCATTAGTCACAGCCATATTTTCTCCATTGATCCTACTTCTTCAGATTACTCAAATACGTCAAAATTATGGTCAGAGGCTTCCTCTTTTCGATGGAACATCAAAGGTTATAGCCTATCAGCATGTTTCGAAAGTGACTGACTTCATAGATCTTGAAGAGATCGATAATGACAATTCCAAGATGTGCATCATTGCACATAGTTTCTCTGGAGAGGTAAAGAAATGGTTTCACTCACTTACAACTGGTTCAATTGTTACACAACATTTGATTGATTTTTTTATGGTGAAATGGGAAGAAAAGAAAAATCCATTGAAGATCCTAACTGAGTATAATGCCCTAAAATGAAATCCCAATGAGTTTGTTCAAGACTTTACAGGTAGATACAATAAAATATATGATTCAATTCCAGAGAATGTTAAGCCTCCTCCAAGCCTTGCTTTACTTCATTATCCTGATGGTTTCGACCCCGACATGGCCTATCAGTTGAGGGAAAGAAACCCATCAAATATTGAATAAATGCAGAGAAATGCAATGAGCGTGGAAGCAAATTTGATCATCAAGAAATATAAAATTAAGACAAAAAAAGAGTCATTATCGAAAGAAGAAACATCCACTTCATCAAAAAGAAAATTAGATACCTTAATCAAGACCATGGAGAAAATCATGGACAAGATGTCCATTGCTAATCGACAAGCTAAACCCTCCATTAGAAATCCCAATTTCATGGGAAAAAATCAGCAGCCCCAATACAGAATCAAGCGAAGGGAACAGAGGTGTCAAGATCCAAAAAATCAACAGAAAATTCACACCCTATTTCAGCAGAATTATACTAAAGGCCTTGATGAAGATGATGAGGAAGAAATTTCTGGCGAGAATCATTTAATTGAGGAAAATTTGCAGCCTATTTTCCTCACTGATAAAGATCAATTTTCTATAGAAATTTGTCCACCGGATGATCAAAAAATTTTCTAGTCTAATGATGACATACTATCAATGCGCATGGAATATTATCAAAGAGGATAGTAGAATGATCTTTCTCAAGTGAAGAGATAGTATGGTTTGAAGAATATGAATGTTCTTATAACCTCTAATCAGAAAAAACAGAACGCTCAAGTAGATGCTCATTACAAAGACGTTGCTACTCCAAATCAAAGTAAAGACAAGGGACCTATTGTTCCTAGTCATGTTAAAGGCAACAAAGCTTCTTCCAACGATCAAAGGAGAGGTAAAGAAGTCCAAGAAGTAAAGAGAACGGACCTGTTTTTCCTAGTCATGTTAAATGCAATGAAGCTTCTTCCAACGATCAAAGGAAAGGTAAAGAGTATTCACACAAATATCAACCCGAGAAAAAATATGCATCATTAAAAGAGGTAGAGAAACATTCCGCTCATTTTTCTCTTGAAAATGAAATTGCCAAGTTGAAAGTCTCCATTCCTCTAACTGAAATAGTTAATAATGATCAGTATAAAGTTCAAGTTGTTAATTTACTTTGAGTTGATCAAATGTCAAACATGGTTAATGTGACTGATGATCATCCTGAGCTTCTTTTCGTTCCTGTTGTTGATGGCGATTTAGAAGATAGTGAAGTTCCTCCATTTTACCTAAGCCTCAAAATCCATGACTTTATCCTTCATAACGCCATGCTTGATTCCAGAGCCTCTCATAACCTTACTCCCAAGGCCATTATGGACAGATTAGGACTGGACATCACAAGACCATATCATGATCTTTACTCATTTGATTCAGGGAGGGTGAAATGTCTTGGCCTCATCAAGGACTTAGTGGTGTCATTAGAAAAAATCCCAGCTAATAATGTCCTTATGGATGTTTTTTTGGTTGATATCTCGCCCAGATATGGAATGCTACTTTCTCGGTCACAGGGAACGAAGCTTAGAGGCACCTTACAACTTGATTTTCTTATGATACCATTCCTATCTTTAGACAAATCAAGAAACTATACCAAGAAAGTAAGATGAAGTATATGATCAACAGCCGAGAAAAGCCAAATAACCATCCTATACATGTTGTTCATACAGATTTAGAGTCTTTTATCTTGTTCAATGATGAATGTTCATCATCTTCCGAAGATTTTATTGAAGAAATTGTGGACAATTGTGAAATTTCAAATTCTGTTTTAGAATTGGAAAATGAAGAAATTTGTAAAAAAGTGTCAAATGGTTTGGAGTTGAGTGAATCACCTCAAAAAAGTAATGAAACAATGAAAAAATCAAAAGTTTTTGGTACAACAGAGGTTTCTCATACAACAAGTAAAGTGCAGCCATATGATTTACACTTTTCGAATGAGGAAAATAGTTTGTGGACTATGGACTTCGATGGAGCTTTGGGCAAAGAAGGGGCTAGAATTGGAGTGTGGATTCACAACCATGTAAATCATTCATTAAACATCCCTCCCAATGTTCAAATGTCCTCCTATAAGTTGGCCTTTGAATCTTCAAACAGTGAAGCTGAGTATGAGGCTTTGATAGCCAGTTTAAAAATTCTCAAGAAGCTGGGTGCAAAGAATATTTATGTATATGTCGACTCTGATTTAGTGATAAAGAAATTCAAAGGGGAATGCCAGGCCAAGCATCCAAGGATGCGAGCTTACCGAAACACAGTGTTAGACATTCTCAAGACATTTTTTGAGTACACTTTATCTTTGATTCTTAGATAAAGCAATTTTATTGCTAATTCTCTAGCCACTTTGGCCAGCATGTTCAAAATTCCAGTATATCATAATAATAATTATGAGATAAATGCAAAACATCACCCTGCTGTCCCAGATAATATTCAGTATTGGCAAGTGTTTCAATATGACAAATAGATGAGCAACAGTTGCAACACTTGAAAACAGTCTTCGAGAGATGCAGAGAGTTTGGCATATCTTTGAATTGAAAGAAGAGTGTTTTCGCTATGGAGGAAGGTAAATTGTTGGGCCATATCATATAAAAATATGGAATTAGGATAAATCCTTCAAGAATTGAAGCAATTAAAACTTTGGATTATTCTAGGAGCAAAAAGGAAATTCATTCATTTAATGGAAAAATCAATTTTTTGAGGAGGTTTGTTCCCAATCATGTTGAACACTTAAGGTAGATTACTGACATGCTGAAGAAAGATAGTGAAGTAAAGTGGTCTAAAGAGGAAAAAAAATCATTCAATCAAGTCAAGTTGGCATTGTCTCATGTTCCTATCCTTATTAGTCTGGATTATACACTTGACTTTATCATTTTTTCATTTGCCTCAGAACATACTCTTGCTGTTGTCCTCATGCAAAAGAAAAATCATAATACAGAACAACCCATCGCCTTCTTCAGTATAACCATAAGAGATGCAACCTTTAAGTATAACATTATTGAGAAAAAATCCTTGGCATTAATCAAATCATTGAAATAATTCCAAGTCTACATTGTACATTCTCATATCATTGCATATGTTCCAAATGTTGTTGTAAAAGATGTGCTTACACAGAATGATCCTGAAGGGAGGCGAGGTAAATGGATTGCTGCTATGTTAGAGTGTGATTTGGAGATAAATCCCACAAAGCTTATTAAAGGACAGGGCCTGGAGAAACTCATGGCAGATTCAAATATTCATGCCTTGGATATCAATTTTATCGCTGCATTATATGAAGAAAAAGATGCTGAAACATTACCTGAGGTAGCTGAAATTTTCTCTTTATCACTTTGGTATGTTGATATAGTACATCTATTGCAACATTTAAATCCTCCTCCCAGCTTGCCAAGTAGTAGAGCTAGATATTTAAAGTTAAAATCTCTTAAGTATTGTATTCTTAATGGTGTCTTATATTGGAAATATTCGAGTGGATTTTCGCTGAATTTTTTGGTTGAAGGAGAAGTTGAAAAAGTCATGACATATTTTCATAAAGGTGTTTGTGGTGGTCATCTTTATTGGAATACTACAGCTAATAAGATCTTGAGGGTGGGCTTCTATTGTCCAAGCTTATTTTCTGATGTTTATAAAATAGTCAAGAGATTTCATGAATGGAAAATATTTTAGGGAAAGAGAAAGATCTTGCATTTACCTCTAAAACCAATTGAAGTGAAAGCACCATTCCAATAGTGGGGACTCGACTTCATTGGCGAGATTCATCCTCCATTGTCAGCTCAAAATAAGTGGATTCTCACTACCATAGATTATTTCACCAAATGGATTGAAGCCATCCCCAAGAGACAAGCTACATACACTGTTATCATTCACTTTCTTGAGAACAATACTCTATCTCGCTTTGGTTGTCCACACAAGATTTTCACTGAAATGTAGTGGTATTCAAGTCTAAGAAGATGATCAACTTTTGTGACAATTATCACATTAGACTTGGTCATTCAACAACATACTATCCTTAGGGAAACGGGCTTGCTGAATCATCAAATAAATCTTTAGTGAACATAATTAAAAAGATGATGCAAGAAAAAAAGAGGAATTGGCACAAGAAACTCACCAATGCTCCATGGGCAAATAGATTTAGCACCAAGAGATCAATCAACATGTCATCTTTCCAGCTCATCTATGGTGTTGACACAATGATCCCTTCTTCTCTAGATGTACCAGTGATGAAAATTCTGCAAGATATTGACAGTGAGCCTAATGACATTCAACGAAGAATCATCCAAATGATTCATCTACAGCAGTCAAGAGATGAAGTGTTTAGTCATACTTCAAAGCTTCATGAGAAAATTAAAAATATTTTTGATAAGAAAACCAAAGCGAATGATTTCAAGCTTGGGGATGTTGTCCAGGATTCCCGGAATGAAGACAAGGGTAAGCATGGGAAGTTCGACAATCTATGGAAAGGACCTTACAATATCGTTGCATTTAGAGGAAACAAAGCATTTGTACTAGATGATCTTGAAGGAAAATAAGTGTTGGGCGGACCAATCAATGGTAGGTTCCTCGAACACTATATAACTTTATCATTAAAGAAGAAGTTCTTTGTCCTTGTACATATAATTTTAAATTTGATGTTCCAGCAAATAAATAAGTTGTTGTGGAAATTTGAAGCCCGAGGAGAAGGCCATGATACTTTTGCAAACAGCTAATGTTTTCTTTCGAAAATTCAAAAAGTTTCAGTCTATTGTCAAGTTAGAGCCAAGTCAGTTGCTTTTAGTCAAAATTTCTAGTTTGTTTAAGTTTCTCAAAGGCCATTTTGACTCCACCGCCTAATGATAAGGCTACCTAATCTACGATGTTCTTGAAACCTCCTAAAGGATCTGCCATCCCCATCTTGAGCCAATGTTAGCCCAGGTATGTCAGTGATCAAATGACTCTTTCAGTTGTTTTCCATCAAGTCATTGTTCAAAATTTTTACTTTTCGAACCAGTTCTCAGAAATAATTTTGGTCAAAAGAAAATCCATGTTACATTTCTTTTGCAAGGTAGAAATCTATTGTTACGCTTTTGTAGAGTGGGAGAAAACGTGTGTTACGTTTCTGTTGCAAGGCAGAAATCGATTGTTACACTTCTGGGCAATGCGAGTTAGTGTGTTATGCTTCTGGAAAAGCTTAAATTTAGTGTGTTATGCTTCAGGGAAAGTAGAGACAAGTGTGTTACATTCCTGTATTGGTTGAGTACAACATTGCGACGCTTCTGCAAGGTCAAAGTTTCTGACGTTTTCAAGCTTCAAACCCTCCAAAAAACCTTCAAATCTTGTCATCTCATCCTTGGTGTGGCCTTTAATAAAAGGTAGGCCTTCATCAATGCTAGTATTTGGTTTAATGTTGAGGTTTTAAAGGTATGTCATCTTCTTTTCTTTTCCTCTCCATGCTTTTCACTGTCTACATATATTTTTTTTATATGTTGACAAACCCTAACCTACACTTTTCAACCTAAACCCTAATCCATCATCTAAAATATGATTCCTATACCCCCATGCTCCATAATCAAAAGCATATCCCCATACATAATCCATAACATGAATCAAACCAACAAAACCCCAATTTCTAGACTATTTTACACAATTAAAGTAGTGAAAATGTTGAAAATAGACATGAATGTGTTTTATGGTTCAGAAGCACTTTAAATCCCCCATTTTCACCCATTCCACTTGCATTGGAGCTAATGAGTCAGGATACCTTCACAAATTTTATCAAAAAAAATTTCCATCTCAATAACCCTAAAAAATCAAAACATTCTTTCACTAGTTTTTTCCCACAACCTCATTTAGGAAATGACTGTGTTTTAGGGTTTTGAGGTACTTCCACTCCTCCATTTCTCTTCATTCCACATTCATTCTGAAGAAAAGACACATCCTTTTTCACTATAATTTTATCAAAATTTTTACTCATCTCCATAATTCCTTTTTCACCTCACAAACTTATCTTACTGTTGCATAGGCTATTCTCACAGTAAAATTTGGGAATTTCCCGTGTTTTAGAGATTTGAAAACCTTACACTCATCCATTTTCCTTCATTCCACCTTCAACTTGAAGCTGACACAGAACACTACTCCCTCATTTTTTTCTAGAATTTTCCAAGATTCAAGACCTTCCATTTCATCCACCAAACTTGCACCTTCATACTTTCAAAAATTTCCATTCTCATCCCTCATTTCATTGACATCCCAAAGTTTTCATCATTCCAATGACCAACACCATATAAAGTGACAAGAAGAGATTCAAAGGAAGGCAACATCTCAGACTTGAGCCATTCACCATGCGTGACATCAACGCTTCACCATTGGCCAAAAGATGCTTTCAAAGAACTCAATGTTTAGCATTTTGCGAAAGGCTAATGGAAGGAGGGTATCATCTTTAGTTATATAGTATTTTTGCAACTAGCTACAACATGGGAAAGGTCACACTTGCAAGTATGGAGATTGTTGAAATTTGGTACCGGAGGACAGGTGGTTCCCTAAGGCTTTGATCTTTGGCCTAGGGAAAAGTGTCCAAAAGAATTTAATTTTTCTCCTAAAGTAACTTTATAATTTTTTATAAAGTTAAATCTAATTTAAAAGTGACTTAAGTGATAAAGTTACTAAAGTGACTTTATAAAGTTATAAAGTCAAATCTAATTTTAAAGTTACTTTAAGTGACAAAGTTACTAAAGTCTAATTTTAAAGTGACTTTAAATAAAGTCAATATAAAATTAGAAAGGAAAAAGTGACTTTGGAAATAAAAGACTAAGTGGGTCTTTATTAAAGTGGGGTGAATTAAAAAATGGAAAGTGAGATTTAAATGAGCATTTAATCTCAGCCCTAGATCTCAATCTATCTCAGCCATTGGATTTAGGGATTCCCCAAAAGTCACTTAGGGTTAGGTTAAAGGAGGAAAAGGAGGAAAAGGTCATTCATTCTTTCATGAGCAGATTGAGAGAGGAGGAGAGGGAGCTGAAGAGTAATTTCTGAGCAGAGGGAGAGTAGCAAAGGCAACACAACAAGTCCGTACAGCAAGAGAGCACACTTCCCAAGGCTGAAAAATCTGTACAACAGTGTTCATTAGCACATTAACCAAGGCAGAAAGTCCGTATAGCATTTGCACAGTTTTCGAGAGCTGGAACAGCAGCAAGGAGCACAGTTTTCAAGGTAAATTTTTCTGGGCATGAAAATAGAGAAAGGGGGTTGTTGTCCCATACGTACGGAATCCGTACAGTCCGTACGGTCATTCTTGGCACGCTTTTCGAGGTAGCTAAGACAACATTTAATGTTGTAATTTCTCTGAAAATTTTATGTTTGCTGTTTGGCACGTTTTTCAAGGTGGAGGGTGGCACGAAAGTCAAGATAAGTGATTTTTGTGTTTGTTGTAATTTTCTGTGTATTACTGCTCACTGTAAAAGCATTTTTCAGAAATAAAAGAGAAGCTTCCAGACCGGTTTTCCCCAAGAGTTGTAGGGGGTTTTTCCAAGGTCATGTTGACCAAAAATATCTGTGTCAAATGTGTGAATGACTATTTTTATGCTTGCTGATTTTTAATTATGCATTTTCCAGCATTCTGAAAAATTTCCAGAATTTGTGTTTTCAGCAAAATTTATTTTCCAGTTTGTTAAATGTATGGATATGGGAAAGGGAATTTAACTATTTTGGAGTAATAAGGTGAAAACTGAAAACCGGGGTGGGAAACTATAAATTTCTACATGGTATCAGAGGTTGAGTGCTGAAGAACAGTTTGGGACAGCAAGGAGGAAAATTACAGCCTGCTGATTTTTCACTCAGAAAATTCCAGCAAGCTGATTTTTCACAAACAACAGTTTTTATCTTTACCACAGCAGTGCTATTTTTCAGTTTTAGGACAACAGGATGTCATTGGGACTGAGGGTGGAGGATAGGTTGGATGGGCATTCCAACTACAACATTTGGAAGGAGAGAATGCAGAGTATCTTTGAGGAGGCAGAAGTCTGGGACATTATGGTACATACCACACAGAACCCTGTGAATGTGCCTACTGATGCTACTCAGTTGGCAGCATATAATAAAAAGAACAACAAGGGAATCAAAGACCATTGCATTCCTCATGTGAGAGGGAAGAGAAATGCTCATGAGATGTGGACAGCATTGTCCAATCTCTACCAGAGTACCAATGAGAACCGGAAGATGGTCCTGAAGGAGAAGATGAAGACCATTAAGATGGGCAATGATAGTGCAGCTGGATATCTCACTAAGATTACTAATGTGAGAGATGAGTTGGCAGCGATTGGAGAGGCCATTCCACCCACTGAGTTGGTGCGGATTGCAGTGAATGGCCTCCCCCGTTCATGGATGAACTTTGCCGATGGAGTTTGTGCACGTGAGACCCTTCCCACATGGGAGAGGTTTTGGGATGATTGCATTCAGACAGAGATCAGGAAAGGTCAGCTTGGGGCAGCCAAGCCAGTTGAGCAGGATGAGGATGTAGCACTGTTGGCAGGACGCAAGAGAGGCAAAGGGAAGAAGCAGGCTTCCACAAGCAATGGTGGGGGCAAAGGCAAAGGTAAAGGTAAACAGGATAACACACAGAAGGACTATTCCAAAGTGAAGTGTTGGAATTGTCAGAAGATGGGACACTATGCAGTTGTGTGTCCAGAGAAGAAGAAGAAGAAGGGGAAGAACCAGAGCATGGCAGCATCAGCAGAGGTTGAGGACTTTGCAGATCGTTTTGACCGGGAGTTTGGGTTCACTGCGTGTGAGTCCTCTAGTGCGGGATTATCTGCCATAGAGGTTCAGAGGGAGCATGCATTTCCCTCGATTAGTGGAGCATCTTCGGGTATCTGGTATGTGGACAGTGGGGCTTCACGTCACATGACAAGAGTCCGTGAGTACTTCTCAGAGCTTTCAGAGAGTGGCACTGATGTAGAGGTAGTACTCGGTGATGACAGAGTTGTTAGAGCAGTCGGTGTGGGAACATTGACATTTCAGAGGGAGTCCAAACCTCCCTTGAAGGTGTCGGATGTTCTTTATGTGCCAGGGATGAGGAAGAACCTCATATCCGTCTCAGCTTTGGAGGACAGAGGATATGAGATACTATTCAGGGGAGGACAGGTGTTGATGTATCCCAGGGGCACTCCAGCTGATTCATCTAGAGTGATAGGTGTACGCCATGCAAAGGTGTACAAGTTTGCATTTCAGTCCCTTTTGGCATTGAGCAGTAGTACCGACAGCAGAGCTAGCAGTTCTGAGCAGTGTGAGATTTGGCACCGCAGGATGGGGCACATGTATCATGGGGCCTTGAGGACTTTGCGGGAGATCACTACAGGTGTGCCAGAGTTCAGTACTGATCACTTTGATACTTGCAGAGGATGTGCGATGGGCAAGTTTGCCAAATCCCCTTTTCCCAGCAGTGACAGCAGAGCGACTGGGATACTTGATTTGATTCATTCCGATGTGAGCGGTCTGATGTCTCATGTTTCCTTGAGTGGATATGAGTACTATGTTTTATTCATTGATGATCACTCCAGGAGGACTTGGATTTATTTCTTGAAGACCAAGAGTGAGGTCTTCAAGCGGTTTCAGGAGTTCAGAGCTCTTGTGGAGACACAGACAGGTCGGAAGATCAAGTCCCTGAGGTCGTACAATGGAGGAGAGTACACCCTTGGAGAGTTTGTTGACTATTGTGCGGAGGCAGGCATTAGGAGGGAGCTCACTGTTCCTTACAACCCCCAGCAGAACGGGGTTGCGGAGAGGAAGAATAGATCCATCGGAGGGGCTGCCAAAGCCATGTTACATGATCAGGGGTTGCCATTGTTTTTGTGGGCAGAGGCCTGCAACACAGCTGTTTACTTGCAGAACAGGAGTCCGCATCGTGCCTTGGGGCACATGACTCCGGAGGAGGCTTTTTCTGGGAAGAAGCCCGATATGGGTCATCTTCGTATCTTTGGGTGCATGACATACTCCTACATACCCAAGGAGAAGAGGACCAAACTAGAGCCCACCGCAGAGAAGGGTATCTTTGTGGGCTACAGTGAGACCTCCAAGGCCTTTCGGATTTACATTCCCGCGCAGAGGAAAGTTGTTGTCAGACGGGATGTGAAGTTCGAGGAGGATAGGGCCTTTAGGAGGTCACGGGAGTTAGAGTATCTGGATCAGCCAGACCCTCAGCAGCAGTTGAGTCAGTCACAGGGATCCAGTGGGCAGGGATCAGGAGGATCCGGAGGTACATCTATGACGATGTTAGGTCCGTCAGTGGGGAGTGGCTCGCAGAGTCAGAGGGGTGGAGCTATGGGCAGCACGCAGAGCAGTCCACAGAGCAGTTCACTGGGGAGTCCACTGATGGACAGTTCACACGGTACCTCAGCATCTACAGGTTCAGGTGCAGGCAGGAGGACAGCAGACAGACAGTCAGGAGTTCAGGCTCCCGATGTTGAGGAGGAGGAGTTTTATTCTCCGGCGGGAGAAGTGTGCTCAGGGAAGAGGAAGCCCAAGTGGCTTCAGGACACCTTGAGAGATGCCACATCTGTTGCTGAGCCTAAGAGGCCGGTCAGAGAGAGCAGACCACCTGAGAGGTTTTGTAGCTATATGGCAATGGCTACCAGCATCCTTGACTCTGAGCCCTCTAGCTATGAGGAGGCAGCTAGCCAGCAGGTCTGGAGAGAGGCCATGCAGGAGGAGTATTCTTCTATCATGAAGAATGATGTTTGGGAGGTGGTGCCGAGGCCTGAGGGCAAATCCGTGGTTACTTCCAGATGGCTTTACAAGGTAAAGCATGCTGCAGATGGCAGCATGGAGAAATTCAAAGCGAGGTTTGTGGCTAGAGGGTTCTCCCAGGTAGAGGGAGTTGATTATGAGGAGACCTTCGCTCCCGTGGCTCGATATACTTCGATCCGCTCCATTATATCGATAGCAGCAGAGATGGGTTGGAAGATCCACCAGATGGATGTGAAGACCGCATTTCTCAATGGCTTCACACAGGAGGAGGTGTA